>VDFB02378922.1:0-23083 GCA_007258455.2 Sequoia sempervirens | reverse complement strand
AAGTACAAATAATGCTATCAAAGAAAAAGAAGAAAAGCATGAAGGACAAATCAAATACAAATAGATACCAAAAAATACAAAGAAAGATTATCCCTATCAAACTCCATTAGTCAAAGAAACTATGGGGAAAAATATAAAAGGAAAAATTATCCATCAAAGATGTCCACAAAAGCAAAAGCAGGCTTTTCAAGTGACGTACAAAGTGTATCAAGAAATTGGTCCTAATTCCATGCACACTTCTGTATCCACCCATCATTGTTCACCTTCCCAAGTTTGGAGATTCAAAAGCTCCAAACTGTCAACCAATCCATCTTTAATCCCTAAACACACTCCATCCATGCCTTCACGCATGATATCCAATTCTCACATTGAACATGTATTGGCAACAACCCTTCATCATAAGGATTTCGAAGGCACTCTATCACGATGTGTGCACAGAGACAAAGTTATCTCCAGTATCGACAAAGAAAATCAGGAATCCCAAAAGGTGCATTCAAGTGCACGTATCTTAGCAAAGCAACTTCTTCAGGCAGGATAACGATGGCACATTATGATAGAAGCATCTACATCGGCGCCACTAGGTGGGTCAGCATGAATCTTTTAGAAAAACCAAAAAAATTAAAAAATATGAAAATCCAAAAAAATTAGAAAAAGGATTGAAAACAGTAAAGAAAAAAAATCGTCCTCTAGTGAAAACTGCATGGGTGGCCTACTTTAGGCAAGACCATGATGAAAACCTAGAAAATAGGTGTCATGTGTGGAATCAAGCATCTACGTGTGCCAGTTTAGGTGAAAGTGTCTTATTCCATCCTTAATAAATCTAGCTTTCCATCCATCTCAGCCATAATAAATCCATTCATCCATAAACCATTTATCCAATCCATTTTCATCCATCTGCGTCCATCATCCAAGTTATCTTGATCTTGAAAAGGCTTGGTACACACTTAACGCTTTCTTATGGTAAACATCTTGACATGGGTCATTTTCATCGATCCTATCCTACCCCAGCATTATCTGAACCATGAAGCATTATCCAAATGAGCATACTTTATTTGAACACCTTATCTTATCACAAGATAATCCTTGGCATCCTTTGCATACTTACCATATCCATCCAACCATACACCTATCTGAGCATCCACACATTGCATTCCATACATTGCTAGACATTGGGGGTAGATATTTGTATCTTGCTTCAGGAATAAATCTTGATCTATATCCTCCAACTTATGTGGTGATCCGAACATTGGCAAACATGAAATCAAATTGGTCAAAGCATTTGTGACCAAAAAATCCAAATCACTAGCCCATGACACATTTTGATGGGAAGACATTCCTTATCAATCTTCATCTTTCATTAAACATCAACTAATATCAGTTACATCTAAGTTGCACCTCAAACATCACATCAAATCATTCAAACAACTTTTGTTCCAAATCAAGCTTCATCAATCATGATCAATCAAATCCAATCCAAAAATCATCACCTCGAGATATCCTTGTGTTGCTTAACACTATCCTTGCATTTTTGTGTATCCTCAACAATGTTATCATCATCAATCTGATTGACATCTCAATCCTTGTGTTGCTTAACACTATCCTTGCATTGTTGTGCATCCTCAACAATGTTATCATCAATCCACCAATCAGATCAATCAACCTTAGCTTGGTTTTCAACAAAAAACCCACAAAAAAGCACTGATATTGTCACACACATCCATATCGAAATCGTCAAAATCATGCGAAAATCCAAAAAACATCCAAAACATATCAAAAATCCAAAAAACACTCAGAAAGTTAGAAAAACATCAAAAACATGGAATCTGAACTACGTCATCTCTGAGCTTAAATGTAGGCAAGGCTAATCTTTGATTAGCCCCCAAGACATCAAAATCTAAAAACATTCAAAAAAACATCAAAATCCAAAAACATTCAAAAAACACAAAATCAAAAAACATTCATAAAATCTCAAAAAACCCCAAAACATTCAAAAAATCAAAAAATTAAAACATTTGCAAAAATCTCAAAAAAATACCAAAAATAGCCTCAAAACATTCCAAAAATGTCAAAAACATCCAAATATTTGAAAAAATCCATCCATCTCATCTAGCTTTCACTCAAAATAATCAATCATCCATAATAAACTAATCGTCACCTTCATCCTTTGAAAACACAAACAGAAACAACCACAACAATTAGCAAAAGCAAACTTCAAACACAAAATCAAAATCGAAGAAACAAATCGTTAAATGAAAAATCAAACTCTTGATCATTTTCAAACATGTCATTCAACCTTATATCAACAGCCTATCAATCAACTTATCAAACCATCATCATCCTACATAATGCATGTCCTAGGATATATTGTTCTGACAATGGGCATCATTTTGGATATCACTTGGATTCTTATCCTATCAAAACACATCCCTTTGGCTAGAGGTATGAATAAAATTGGCTTGTTTGCGTACTTGATCTCTTCTTTTGATTTATCTTATTTTTCTCATTCCAAGGACCTTTCGATGATATCCAAATGAAGGGTTTAGAGAGATAGGAATGGGGCAATGATCATTATCTTTTGTCGGTTGTGCTTGTTGGATGTTCTTGTAAAATAACTTGGCAAATACTTGCTTTGATAGGTACATCCTAGCAAGGTTTTCGTATGTCAAGTGTGAACAAGAATATTCCTATCTGTTTGTTGAGTCAAAGTCCATCGCACTAGGTACAATGCCATCCTAGTTCTTTATACCTTGATGCATCGTATCTACATGTGTAATCAAACATAAGGTAAGTAGCCCTTTTAAAATCCCAATCCTTGATAAGATATACATCATTTATCATCATCATCATCTCTAATAAAGTCTCGTCAAATCATGGACTTGTTGGATCCTCTTATCATCATCTCATTTCTTATTTCCATGCTAACATAACATCACCAATGCATCCATCATGCATCCATCCTGCATCCACAAACCTTCAGCATGCCACATATCATTCATATCATAATAGGAAACAATGATCATTTCATATGCATTGATTTTGCATCATCATCATAATATAGATCTGTTAGTCTAAGCATCTCATAAATCATATACTTGCATAAAGCATCCATTAAATAATCATGTATATCACATCATTCATCTCATCCATCTCACATCGTATCATCATTTAAGTTGTTTAGGATAATATAGATTGGTTATTCTAAGCATCTTAAAACCATCTCATTTGCATCATCATCATAACCATCCATTTTGAACCTCTTTATCATGAGATCAACCCTCAAATCGAATCTTTTCACTCGATCTCTCGAGGGGGCAATGTACTAGTGTACTTCTTTTCACTAGGGCATCTGAAAAAATCAGAATTTTTTTTGAATTTTGATCGCGGCAAGTTTATTCTTTGAACCAATGCAATAGGTACATTGCTTCAAAGAGGGGAAAAATGTAGACACGTGAAATTATCATTATGCACTTAGTTCATATTCATCCGCTCATTAAATAAATCAAGCTCATCAAATCCATTCACCAAGTAAATCAGGTCTATTTAATTCATTCCTAAGGTTATTCATTTAAATTAAATAAATTAGCTTTGTTTAATTTAAGTCTCACATCAACCTTTTAATTAAATAAACCAAACTTTATTTAATTGAAATCCAAGTCATATTTCTCCCTCTTGATTTAAATAAATCAAAATATTCAAGTCAAATGGGTCAAAATCAACTAATCATAATCTAAGCTAATCTAATCCTGATTAATCTAATCTAACCACCTATCACATCCTCTATATTTTCCCACTTGCACCAATAAATCATTTTAATTCATTTATAAACTCATCATTTTCTTTCAACTTGGCATAAAAATGGAATATTCCCTCAAATTTGAATTCAAAAATAAGTTGAAATGTACATCCAACAAGGCATTTAATAGGTCTTACATGTCTCTTACATGTCCCTTGCAAAAGTTAAACTCAACATTTAACTCTCAAATTCAAATTTGAATCTCCCCCTCTTTGGCACATTGACCAAAATGTGCTCATTCCTCAACCTATCACAATGTGACAAGTGGCTTCATCTCATTGGCCAAATCATTATCTCGCATTTATCTATTTTGAGCACTCTTAGCATTTGACATTTTATAAATAAAAGGCTTCATTCTTCAACAAATCCTCCACAACTTGATCTACAATTCATGCAAAGTTACTCTCTTCACATTGAGAGCTAATTTTTCCCATCATCATTTGCAACATCAAGCTCAAGTCAAGGGTTGGGAAAGGGCTACTTTTCACATCAAAGTAGCACCAATCCAATATAGGATAGATATACTTCATTTTTTTCTATAGATGCTTTAGTTATCTTGTTATTTATTGCATTTTAAAAAGCATGTTAGATTATCTCATATGGATGTTGAAGGTTTGTTTTGCTTAAATACACTAACCATGCTTGTGTATGTTAGTTTATTAACCATTTACAGATTTTGACATCCACATAAACATTTCTCTTAGTCCACAGAAGATCAACTCTGCTAGAACAATTCACATGTGCCGATGAACATAACTTTCATGAACTATCACATCAAAAGCTAAAACTCGGGATATATCAATCACTACAAGATAACCATTATGAAATCTTTAGATCCACACAAGCATAGGATCAATGCAGGAGAAATGCAGAGCACATACTAGAGTACATTAATCACTCTGACTTCTCTTCATTATTAATTTTCTAAAAAGCACTTGGAAACTCATTAACGCAGTACATCTGCAATGACATAAAGATAGCTCCATGTACTCACAACATCTCGGCAGCATCTCAGCTATACATGTACAATCTGGGTATGTGTAGGATCATGATGGGCCAAAAAGTGGTGATATAATGGGTATGTGTAGGGTATGTGACTAACGATTTTTTTTTACCCAAAATTGATGAAACGAAAAGGATTTTTAAAGGAGAATCTTAGCTTTGCACCAATATAAATTATGCTTTAATTTGAATTTAATAATTATTATTATTCATTTTCTATTTGTATTATGACTAAATTCTGATTTGATAGGCTGATTGAAAACATCTATAGTTTCAAAACAGTATCAATATTTCTTGAATCTGAAACATGCATCACATCTCTATGCTTTGTATTTTCATTTCTCGATAGGATTTAAAAAAAGGAATTTCATGAAGTTTCTACCAAGTTAAGGTGGTCAAACATACAAGTCTTTTATATTTTTTAAAAAAATTTAATAAAAAATTCATAACTAATTATTTACTTGGAAAACATTATAAAAAAATATGCTTCACATTGAGACATGAGTCATCTAATTATATCTAAAATCTTATAAAAATATTATCATTTTATTATGGTTAGGCAGTCGCATCGCAGACACCAACTTCATTTTTTCCCTAAAATTTACCATTGCATTGAAATTTCAAATTTTCACCAAATAGATTTTTTTTAAATAAACCTAGTAGTTTAGAAACTACATTCAATTTGCTATAGATTATATTCTTACATATTTTTGAAATAATATGGATAAATTATTCAAATTTTTACGCCAAGTTGCCTAACTCTGATTTTTCTAAATTTTTCGCCACTTAAGGGCCTATTTTTTCCATGATGATCCTGCACATACCTATCTGCAACATACTAAACTATTTTGACATCAATTACAACATTAATGAAAACATCGCCAGACTAGATCATACTTGCAACACCTGACTCTTTATCAATTTAAGGATTTGACAATGTAGGAAAGCAACTGCTCGGTGTGATTACTTTACCTATTATAGTTAGAAAGGCTACTTTACAAACTCCTATTCATGTTATGCCTCATGACCTTTCATACCTTCTTATTTTGGGAAGACCATGGATTCATGAGATGCATGTAGTGCCTTCGACTCTTCATCGCATTATGAAATATGTTTATGACAACAAGGTATATCAAGTTGAAATAGACCCCGAGCCTGAAAGTTGCATACAAGTTGAAAAAGGAACAAATCCTCTAAGCACATTTATTCCAATATCCAACATAGAACCTTTAAAATAAGACAAGCAAGAAATGGAAATAGTGTTAAAATTGTTAGACGATGATTGGGGTTCCTTGGAGTTCACACCCTTGTTTATGGGAGAATACATAATCACAAGAAAAGAAGATTAGAAACAAAAGCAACCAATGGTCATGTCAACTTAGAACTTGAAATAAAATTCAAAAGCATCCAACTCATCCACTCTTGAAGAGGATACAAGTTATACAACTAACTTTGATGAGATAGATTATCAATAACCACCAAACCCGAAAGAAATGGAAAAAATTTATGGGCAGGTTATGAACTTGTGAAACAATTGGGTTACAATGGTAAAAGATACAAAAAGAAAGAACAAGGAATTTGGGTTCCTATAGAGCCTAAAATACAAGAAAAAAAGACCGGTTTGGGAAATTGTCCTAAAATTACACAAGCAACAAAGAGACCATCGTTAAACACCAACACTATCATGTGCAAACCAAAAATCAATCTCACTATGAAGCATCTTGACTTGCTTGATATGGATTTACCACCATCATGGGAGTACTTTGAAGATGATGAAGCCTTGAAATGAATGCTAGGAGTTTATGATAAACCATCTACTCCTCATAAGAAAAAGGTTACACATGTGTTATGATAAGCACAAACAAAAAGATGAAGAAAAAGAGAATGGTTAGACAGACATGAATAATGAAGAATACACTCCTAAATTTCCAAGATCAAACACACTTCCTTTAAAGGATACAGTGGATATAGCAATGGACATCAGTGATAAAGAGGAAGTCATTAAAATAGTAAAATGCCTCGATCATGGAGAACAAGAGGATATTGCAACCTTTCTTCATGACTTTCCTAAAAAATTTGCTTGGACTTATTTAGACATGCCAAGAATTGACCCTAAGATTGTAAAACACAATATAGTCCTCACTAAAAATGCTAAGCCCGTTAGATAGAAGATTCAAAAAATGAACCCTAAAATAGCCTTGCTAGTTAAGGATGAAATTGAAAAAATAGTTGAGGCTAGTTTCATAAGACCTATAGATTATTCTCCTTGGATCTCAAACATTGTCGCAGTTGCAAAACCTAACAATCGTATTAGGATGTGTATGGATTTTCATAATTTTAATAAAGTGTCTTTAAAAGATGACTTTTCCTTTCCTAATATTGGCACGATAGTAGACTCAACTGCGAGACATGCTTTGTTGTCATTCATGGATGGATTTTCTAGATACAATAAAATATTCATCAACCCTAAATATCAGTACAAAATAACATTTACAACTGTTTGGGGAATATTTTTCGGGTTATGATTCCTTTTGGATTGAAGAATGCAGGAACAACATATCAACGAGCTATGACACTAATATTCCACAATTACATACATAATATTTTTGAAGATTATGTTGATGAAATTCTAGCCAAATCATTAACAAGACAAGAAAAAATGAATGTCCTTCAGAAAATATCTGAGCGGATATGAAAATACAACATTAGATTTAATCCAAAAAAATGTGTCTTTGGTGTAGATAGTGGGAAACTTCTCAGTTTTATCATTCTCACAGAGGCATCGAGGTGGATAAAAGAAGATAGATGCGATCATCAACATGCCACCTCCTAAAAATATTTCTCAATTGCACATGTTACAAGGAAGAATTCAAGCCATCCATCATTTTTTTGCATCTTTAACTGATCAAACATTTCCATTTACACATCTCCTCAAAAAGGATGTGCACTTTGATTGGAATGAAGATTGTAAATAGGAATTTGATAGTTTGAAGGAATACCTTGCAACTCCACCTGTCTTACAACCCGCTATGCAAAAAAAATTGTTCATACTTTATATAGTCACATCTGTCCATGCCCTTGCATCATTGTTGGCTCAACAAGATGAAAACAATAAAGAGCATTCAATCTATTACATTAGCTAAACCTTGATAGATTATGAGAAATGATACACAACAATAGAAAAAAAATGTTTGGCTCTTATATTCGCTACTAGTAAATTGTGACATTACTTACTGAATGTGGATATATGTGTGATGACAAAAATTAACCCTCTCAAACATATTTTCAATAAAATAGATTTATCAAGATGTCTAGCTAAGTGGGTAATGTTGTTGATTCTATTTGACCTTAAGTTTGTTTCACAAAAAGCAATTAAGGGTCAAGCCTTGACCAACCAATTGGCTGATGCTCCTTCTCCTTTGGCATTACCTAGCAATGACTCTTTCCCCAATGATAATGTGTTGTCAATCGAAACTAATACATGGGAATTATACTTTGATGGGTCTAAGTGTAGAAAAATCTCCGACATTGGGGTTATAATAATTATTCTTGCGGGATAGCCTATTCCCTTGTCGTATCAACTAAAATTCATATGTATAAACAACAATGTTGAGTATGAAGTGTTTCTCGTTGGGTTATGTGTTGCTTTAATCATGGGTGTGAAAGAAATTAAGATCTTTGATGATTCGTAATTATTAATCAAACAAATAAATGGGACATATCAAGCGAAGCATAAAAAATTATCAAAATTACAAGGATGATCTCACAATGAACTTGTTAGAGAAGTTTGAGTCATTTACCATTGACAACATCCCACAAAATGATAATTGGCATGCAGATGCAATGGCGAGTGCAACTTCTCTTATATCACCTCAAGATCCTTCAAAGGATTTCACATTTACTATTTACCCAATCATGAAACCATCAATTGACAGTAAAATCAAAGAAGTATTAGCAGCAACAAAAGAAGACTCAAGTGAATGGTACAATACAATATTTAACTATTTGAAAGATGGTAACATTCTTGAGCCAAACAACACCCAAACTTGATTACAAAAACTAGCAACTAGGTACATCATCCTCACTGGCGTATTATATAGAAGATCCTTTAACGGTATTTTTCTTAGATGTCTTAAAGAATCTAAAATCCCCATAGCACTCAAAGAGGATCATGTGGGTGCCTTTGGAGATCATTTTGGAGGGAGATCCCTAGTGAAAAAGCTCATTTGCATGGGATATTACTGGAGGAATATGGAGAAAGATTGCTTTGCGTATGGTATTAGCACAAAGTTGTGTCACACTTTTCGCCAACTTATCAGCATGGTTGAATTTAAGTAATTTTAACTAAAAATTAATTTTGGTCAAACATATGATCTTGTAAGATTCATTCTAGCTAAGTTATATATGTCCACAACTTTTCCAACTAAATTTTCTGGCTAAATGCATATTTAGCACCACTTTGAGTCCAATTTACCAAAAAAAAAAAATATTTGAAAAACTTGATGTTTCAACAACTTCTACTCATGTAAAAAATATTTTTTTTAAATATAAAAAATACCCTTTTGTAGATCCATCAGTTTAGTTTTCAAAAATGTATATATTTTAATAGTTTAATTATTATTTATATTTTTCTTTTTATTTTTACTAAATGTAGGTTATCAATAAAAAAATTAGGTTGATTACCATGTCAAGGAAAAATAGTAAAACTTATTAAAAAAATTGAAAAAAATATGATGCCCTAGATATAAGAATCTATATCAAGATGGTATAAATTTTTTTCTATTTTAGATAAATAATTAATATGAAAGTTGATGTGATTCGAAACAACTAAGTTTTAATATGTGCACATTTTAATATTTATTTAAAAATATATATTTATCAAAGTTGGAAAAAAAATATCCATGCCCCAAAGTTTCAAGTTATGAATACACAAAAAAATTGAAGGAAAAAAAATAAAATTTACTATATAAAGATTGACATCTCATGCAACTTCATTTTTTAGCATTTTATCAACAACTAAATTCTAGTGTTAATTTATAAGAAACTATATTCAAATAATTTTTTTAATTTTTTCAAAAAAATACAAACATAAAATATACTAAAAAATAAATATTTTATTAGTTTACATCTTTTCAAAATTCAAAACATATATATCACTTTTTAGTGATTCAAGTTTAAAAGCTAGATCAATGTTGGTTGTTTCATTTATAAAAGTGTGACACAACTTTGTACTTTTACCCGTATGCTAAGAGATGTCAATATGTCAAGAACATAGCAATTTGATTCATGCTCCTACTTTTGAGCTTTGCACCCAAATTCCTATTTGGCCATTCTCGGTGTGGGGATTGGGTCTAATTGGAAAAATCTCACCACCTTCATCCATTGGACATACGTTCATAATTACAATGACAGATTATTTTATAAAATGGGTAGAAGTTATTCCTCTTCAGTCCAAAATTGTTGATGTAATATGCCATTTCTTATTGGAACACATTACTGCTCGCTTTGGACTTCCTTCCATGTTAGTTTCAAACAATGGGACGCCATTTAAGAACAATGACATGAAGAAATTTCTTAACACATTTAATATCCAACATTGATTTTCAACGCCTTACTACCCACAATCTAGTAGTCAAGCTAAAGAAACTAATAAAACTCTTGAAAAAGTCTAAAGGAAGACGGTAAATAAACATAACAAGGATTGGCACATGCAATTGACATATACCTTATGGTTTTACCATACTAGTATCAAAAAATCCATTGGGACTAGTCCTTATAACCTTGACTATGGTACCAAGGAAATTATGCCCTTGGAGTTAGAAATCCCTACATTACAGATCACTCATCAAGGACTTATTGATGACAATATTACTTATAAATAACAACATTTACACTAGCTTGAGACACTTGATGAACAATGCATTAACACTCTTGAGCATCTTCAAGCCTATGCTAAACAATTACAATGTAATATAGTGATCATGTCATCCCTCAGGTATTTAGTAAAGGTAACTTAGTCTTATATGAAAATCAACAAAATGTTAATGCCGACCCAACTAATAAAGGAAAATTCAGTCCTAATTGGTTAGGACCTTACATAATTAATGAAAGTTATGGGTATGGTGCATACACATTACAAGAAATGGATGGCACACCTCTCAAAGACCCTATCAATTGCATGCATATACACTTGTATTATGCTTAATCCTTTTGAATAGTATGAATGATATAGCAGTATGTTATAGTTAGTGGATGACACCTTGTATGCTCTCTCATTGCTTCATTCTTGAAAAATAGTTATTTGTGTGTCTCGAACGCTATTAAGGTGGTTATTTAATTCATTTTTAAGTAATTAATTTAGGTTTTATGTTATTCAAGTTCATCTCATGTGTTATGTTATATTAGATCCTTATATGCATTTAATGTTCTTTAATTAGACCATAGGTTCATTTAATTTAGTATAGCATGCTTAATCACAATGTTGCATCTAAGAGAAACTGTAATAAGTTTTAATTAGATCACATAAGGCATGTTAAATCATGGAGACAGTCATTAAATAATCTTCAAAAGGTTATTTAATTTATCACATTGTCATTTAACATTCAACACAAAATAATAAAACATTAGGTGCTCATATATATATCAAAGTTTTGTGTACATGTCATCAATATATACAATACTACTGAGGCCTGTGACTACTAGATTCCTCAGGACCTGGTCGTCGCATATGTCCAGTAGCAGACTGTTGGAACACGATGGTGTGCAATCATGATTACAATCTGCTAAATGTACTAAGAGTAAACTCTAAGCCTCATATTACTCCAAGGGCCTCCCAATGTGCTCCTGCTATCTGATCTCTCTCCACCTGTAGTCTGGCTACCTCTTACTCTAGTCTCTCGAACTCTGTTGGGGTCCAAGATGACTATGCCTCTAGGGCAGCATTAGCTCGGTGGATGTGTCTCCTCAGACTCTCATACATTTCCCACAATCTAACATAGGGCCTAAACTTCTCTAGGTACTGATCTACAATGGGTGGGGGCACATAGTTTGAGTTTTTGGCCTCCTCATCAAGTAATGGGGGAACTATCTCTACAGCCACCTATCGATAGAGATCCCAAAAATATCTTATAGATCCTACAAGATAGAAATAATAAATAATCAGTACACATCATGATATATATAAAGCATAATTATAAAGTATAACAATAAATAAAATATCATCACCTATCTCTCTAGTAGGTTTTTTGAAATCATCCTCCTCCCATGCAGGGGGGAATGGAGGATGTTCCATCCTCTCCATGACTGTGGGTACTAGTGTCTATTGCAGCTGCTGCTTGTGATCTATTCATACGATGGGAGATAGCTATCCCCACTCATACCCTATTGGATCCTCATTTTCTACCTCATCACCCTCACTCATGGGCCGCTCCTCCTCCTCATCCTCCTCATCCCCCTCTTAGTCCTCTTCATCATCCTCCTCATCTCCTTTGTCCTGGCTGTCATATTCAGGATTTGCATCCTCATTGTACTCCTCATCTATGACATCTGTAAATATGTCTACAACCCTATAGTGTGTCTCCTTAACACTGTCCTCTACCTCATCTCCCTCATTTGGGAGTGGTCCTACATCACCTATCATCTCCTCTATAGGAAACACGGGAGTTGGTCATGATATTGTCCAACACTCATAGTCATTTGTGGCAGCGACATCATCCGCATTGAAGACTGGAGGAATATCATGATCCGAGTACTTGGAGTCACTATAGACAACATCCTCTATAGTGAAACATACAGAATCACCAGGTCTTTGGGCACTTTTCACTAATCTCCTAAAGAAGAGGCATGCCCTGGGTGTTATCTGGATTTGTCCAAACTACTACATGACTCAATCATAGTAGAAAGGATGTACTACATAATCATGTCTTCCAATCAAAAATATATCAAGCTATAATCTCCTCATCTGTCGAGTGTGATCTAGCCACTGAAGCACAAGCTGATAAGGTCTCCAAAGGATGTCATCCTCCTCCAATCAGTCAAATTGCACTCTCTAGAAGTGTAAATCACCATACTACCAAAACCATCGTAGAGGATAGCTAAAGGCCTGAGGATACCCCAAGGTTGTCAAACATGGGAAGTCAATAGGTCTGGTACAAGTAATATGCTCAAGGCACCAAACTTGTAGAAGCGTATAGTGTACCATATTGTCCACCTCCCAAAAGACAAATTGCCCAAGATCATAATATAAGTACATTAGGATACAACACCCCCAGGCATATACTATCTGGTGCTCTACCATCCCTCTTATCAAGTGTACTATTCCTCCCTCTAGGTGCACTCCACGGCCATCAGGGATGAGTACTAGTGCAACTATAAGCATCATAATCTATCTAGCCAATGGGGCTCATAAAAATAGTAGCATTACCAGAACAATCAATTCCCTCACCCTCTCATCATGTACTAGTCCACAAAGGCAATACATGTCATATTTCATCTTCTGGAATGTTTGCTCCACTCGGAAGTGTACTCGCTCACCCTAAATAGGAACTTGGAGTATGCAGTGCATGTCCTTGAGCGTGATTGTCATCTCACCAGTCTATATATGGAAAGTGCATGTATCAACATCTCAATTCTTTGTTAGCACCATCAACATCACATCATGGTACCTCATGGGGGCATGAGGTATGCCCAGTATAATCCTACAGTCTATAACAAATTTGTATCCTCCACTGAAAGAGTGGGGGCTTTAAAATATTTGAGAAGGTTGATCTGTCTACCACCTAGACATTGAAATGAATAGGTGGGAACCTAACAGAAAAGAAAAAATATGTCCTATAAGTAGTCTAAACTCTTCAATTTTTACATCAATAATAATAAAATTGAACCAAATTTGTTCTAGTGTACTTTCCTAAAGGTCCTAGACACTTTAGAACCCTTTTGGGACACTTCACAAAGAAATGGGACACTTTGCAAAAAAGCAAGACACTTAACGAACAAAAGGAACACATTGCGAAAAAATGGAACACTTTGCAAAAAAAGGGGACACTTTGCAAACTTTTTTCTAAGGCCCTAAATTAACCTATAAATGCATAAAAATCATAAAATAACTATGTAAGGACAAAGAAAAAGAAAAAGAATCAACTCACCTCATGATGATGCTCATTGTGTGCCACCTAGTCTTGCAGCACGTCGAGTCTCATAGGCATGCATTCTCATCTGCTAGGAATATTTCACTCTTCTTCAATCCATTTTAAGATACAAAAAGGTAAATGATAAAATAAGTTATAATTTACTTCACTTTTTTTTCTTATGTAAGATAAAACTAGGGTTTTTACTACATTAAGGTTAAAAAAATGTATTTCATTAAAATCAACATAACGGGTGCTAGAGAGCTCTATTTTCGACCTCATTTGTTGCATTGGAATCATAATTATTCTCCCAACATCATCAACTATCTTTCATTATGTGGCATGGTACTTGGAAATTCCCTATGATATGACTTACCCTATTTGACATGGCTAGATTGCTACCTTGACTCCACATTTGTAAAGCAAGCAGAATCAAGGGGCCATACATCTATCCTTGAATGTGATTTCTAGATAGAGGATAGATAAGAGGATTCATGTTGCAGGATGTCATTCCTAACATTGTGGTTTTGTAGATAACTACGGTGGGGCCTTCATTCTCCTGTGTCATAATTGAACTTATATATGTATCCTTTTATGAAACAGAGTTCATCATTGGATTCCTTTAGCTTACGTATGCACATAGAGTTATATGGGTGCTAAAGTGGGGGCTAAATCTAGTGTTAAAAGTTGTATACTCTCAAAAGTGAGGAAATTTCACACTTAATTTAGACCTATTTTGGAAACCTTTCATTAATTATCCTTTCAAATCATCATTTATAGGCCCCTAACACCCATTATTTTGGATCTCGAACCTCATTTCACTCAAAAATCCCATAAAATCACTCAAATCCCCAAAATTCTTGAAAACCCAACTCAAAAAGCTATGGCGAGACTCATTCACCACCTTCGGCGAATGAGTCCCCTTAGGTGGGACCCATTTTCCAAGGGTGGTGAATGAGTCCCATTTGGGGACTTTTTCAATTTTGAGCAGGAAAATTTATGTTTTTAATTCAAATTATGGTGGATGTTAGCCTTTGAGATCTAAATAACAGTCAATTAGGTGTTAATGCCTATAAAAGCAAGTTTTTTAAATCATTTTTATCAACTCTAAGCACTTTGAGCAAGCATTTTTCAAGAGATAAGAATTAAGGATCTTCAAGCAAGCTTTCACAAGAGCATTCTAATTCCAAAAGAAAGTAAATTTGAAGCATTGGAGTAGCATTAAAGCATTTTTGCAAGTCTTCAAGTTCACTTTCAATCAAAATCTAGCATTATCAAGGGTTGATCATGGTTGTCTATGGTGAATCATGATGGATTCTAGGATGGGGAGATGTAACTAGCCATCAAGCCAAGCCTAAAGACTTGTTTCCTAAGTGATTCTATCTTCCATTATCATTTCACATTCAGCCTAAGGAAGGTACATGCATCATTTAAAGATCTCACTCGGGGTAATTAGAGATCATCACAAGTGAGTCATTCATCTTTACATTTCCATTATTACATCATATTCTTGCATATTTGAATAGGATTGCATCATGTTTTGGATTTCTTAGTCTTAGACACACTTAAGGCTAGGGTTTTCATGCACATTTCATTATTCTTAAAAAGGTTTAATTACCAAACTAGGGATTTCACCGAGGAAAACCCCCCATTAGAAAATCAAGTTGAATTTTTTTTTCTAGGTGTTTCTCACATATTCGGATCTGGAACTCAAGTTGGAAGGAAAGGGAAGGTATTGAAGTGCAGATCAAAGCTTTCAATTTATGAAAAAGTAGAATGGGACTGATTTTCCAAAAGTGGTGAATGAGTCCCACTATAGTTGTTTGTCAAATCTGTTTGCAGATTTCAATACCCTTTTTCCCAAAACAAACTCCCATGTAGAAAACCTAATCTAGGATTGATTCACCCATATTGGAAAATGAGTCCCAATTGGTCAAAAAGTCAAAAATTGTTTCCAGTCACTTCAAGGTTTCTAGGTGCACATTATTTGCATTTTTTTTCTATTCTATTTGACTTACATTTCTAAGGCATCTTCTAAGTCATTGCATTGAACTAGGGTTTTGTCATACAACTTGCATTGCATTGTCTTTTCCAAGTTTAAACTTGGTGGTGAACCCCTCATTAGATCTAGCCTTTAGGATAGCCCCTTTGCAAGATTTCAATCTCTTTTGCATTGAAATCTTAAGGGTTTGTTCTTAAGTGAAGAGTGTGAAGATTGTGTCTTTCCTTTTAGGTCCAAAACCCTAAAGGTGAAAGAGTTTCCCCCTTTACAATTTTCACCTTTTCAGATGGTATGGAGTGGAGTCTGATTAGTCTCCAAGTGGGAGATTGTTGTGTTATGGAGACCAATTAGACTTGGATAAAATCTTCAACTTTATCTTATTTTATCTTATTTGTTGCACTTATTAAATGTTTATGTTTCACTTATATCTGAAAGGTGGTTACAAGAAAGTATTAATGCTAGAAGTGATTAGTTACAATTGGAAGTGATTAGTTACAATATTTTCTATTACAAATTCAAAAGATAGCGGAAAATATTAAATGTAGCCACTCAAAGAAAACGATTTATTGGGTGCATGAGGCACAACCAATGGCCACACTTCATTTTTAATTAATGGGACATGTGTGGGAGAATATTAGAACACTCGGTGATGAAATATATGGGAAGCAGATCATGAAAAACATTAGTAGAAAATTGCAGACAAGTGGCTGGAAAAATGCAAGAAGCGTCGCGGGTACCTGTAGCAATGGTTGTGTAAAAACAACAAATAAAAAATGTGATGAAAAACATTGCTACAGGTTGTAGATGTTATTGCATGTATATTGCACCCTATGTTGGTGGATGTAGCCTAGTTTTGGGTGAACCATGTTAAATCTTTGTGTTCTTTTGCTATCTAGAATTTTTGTGTTTTATTTCTCTATTTTATTGATCAAATCTGCATTTAACTAATTGAAATATACCTTCTAACCCTAACACATCAATCAAATATTCTCATCAATGGATGAGAATCAAATATCACATGGATCAAGGAAAGCATCAATGGAGAGAATGATGCAAACAAACACACTTTGTAACAAATTTGAAAGTTTGTTACAAAGTTTGTTAGGAAAGAATATTCCATTTGAATGTGCAAGATGAGGAATGTGAGGGTATCCATTAAATAATTAATGTATTTAATGAGAAGAGGATACAAATGACATTTATTTAAATGAGAGGTTTTTGCGGGTTTAAATTAAATAATTTGATTTATTCAATTAAACATGATAAAATGTTAGTGTGGGAGAGGTGAAGGTGAAAGGGGGTGAATTAACCTAATTAAATCAATTAGATTAATAAATGAAAATTATGAATTTAATTAAATACCTAGGCTTATTTAATCAAATAGACGAAAAAAATAAAATTCAGGATGAAACAATGTTAGTGATCAAATTCAAGTGTGTAACATCATTCAAGACATTTTTAAGTGTCTACAACTATCATTTGTTTCTCTAGTCTTTTTCATTTATTATTTCCTAAAACTGTAGGTTTCTAATCAACACCTGCTGTAGACATCCAAATTTGGACACTTAATTTATCCAAATTTATCACTTTTCGTCTAAACATCCTCTTATCCAAGTTAATTAAATAATATTACTATTATTTAATTAATACCATGTCGAAATTCTAAGGTATTTAATTAATAATTAAATACCACACCCTCCTAATCCTCTTTTCATCAAATGAATTAAATAAATAATACATTTATTTAATTCCTCATCATCATTTTCATCTAATCCTAATCCATCTCCTAATTTCTTCATTAGGGATGTGCACCTGTTTGATTAGGATGTGTCACATCCTCAACTTTTGCAAGTTGGCTTCTAATCCACATTAGCCCTAATTATCCTCTAATTACTAATTAGTTAAACCTAATTAGTACCTTGGTCAACTCCCCATTCCCAAAGGGATTTTAATTCCTTTTTATTATTCCTAGATCCCTTTTCATGCATCTTCTAGAACCTTTGACTTGTCACATCAAGTCATGTGACAAACTCCCACCTTTTGGGAACTTGTCTTATCCACTAGATTCTTCCAATCATTGTGAATTTAAAATTCACTTTTATTCACCCAAGGTTCTTCCCATCTCCCAATGTACTTGCAAGGTACTTGTCCTTCCTCCACCTCATGTACCTTTTGGCCACTTCACTTACACATCATCTCATCTTAACCACTTCACCATCCACATGTCAAGATGTGAGGGCTTGTGAGTTCTCAACTCACCATAGCCCTTCATCTTGACCTTGTTGGATGAATCTTGATTGTTGAATTCTCTAGAGAATTCAAATTCTTCTATAAATACCCCCTCCTCAAGGGCATTTTCAACACTTTCATTTGGAGTAACCTTATGCTGCCAATTTGCATTCTCAATCATTCACTATCATTTAGCCATCCACTTTGATCATCTTGCATATTCAATCTTGCATCTAGCTACACCAAAAAGCCATCCAAGGAGCACACAAATTGATCTAAATCAAGGGCCAACCAAGGAGTCTTCAACAACAAGGAAGGTATAATCAATTTGCATCTTATTTCATCTATTTTCCTTGTTTTATCACTCCTTAGGGTAATCATTGAAGTGTTCTTAGTGTTTTTTCACTTGCATTTTTAGTTATTTTGCACATTAGAGTAGGGTAAAATTCCAAGGTACACATTTCTGGCATGCCTGGTGGGACCCACAAATGGGTTCTTAATTTAACCTTCATTTTTGCTAAGAATTTTGTAGGAAAAGGTCATAGAAAGGCAGAAGCACCCTCTGTTTTACCGCAGAAAGGCAGAATCACCCTTTGCTTTGCCGTAGAAAGGCGAAAGTGTCATCTGCTTTACTGTAGAAAGGCGGAAGCACCCTCTGCTTTGCTGCAGAAAGGCGGAAGTGCCCTCTTGTCTGCTACAGAAAGGCGGAAGCGCCCTATATCTGACAATTTTATTTTCTTCTAACAGTTTGCTGCAGTTAGGTGTATACTTAGAAGATTTTTTCTAACACTTTCTTGCAGTGGGGTGTACAGCTTTCCTTTTTAAAAATCTGATAAAGTTTCCTGTAGAGGGGAAGATACGCCCTTTCATTTTGAAAGGCTCTTTTCCTCTAACCTTTTGTTGCAGAAAGGCGAAAGCGCCCTCTGATCTTACTGCAGAAAGGTGGAAGCGCCCCTTTTTTTGCTGCAGAAAGGCGGAAGCGCCCCTGTTTTACTACAAAAAGGTGGAAGCACCCCTATTTTTTCTACAGAAAGGCAAAAGCACCCCTGTTTTGCTACAGAAAGATGGAAGCGCCCTTGTTTTGCTGCAGAAAGGCGGAAGCGCCCCAAAACAGCACAGTTTGGAAGGTAAAACATTCATTTTAGCTTCATTTTTGCTCTCATTTTTTTTCATTTTCGAGTAGTAACCCTCTAACATTGTTTTGGCAAGGATATTGGTGTTTTTTGCTAACATTTTGTAGCATATTATGGCGCAATTGGCCAAGAATGAAGGATAAGACAACTAACATTTGTTTGTAGGGCCATCTATTTGATCAGATTTTTAAAGATTATCCTTGTTGTTTTGGAACATAGTCTAATTAGGGGGAGTAAACTTCATTGCTTGCTATGATTGTTTATTCTTGTGTTACCCAAGGGGGCATCAATTTTTTTCACTTTCCCCTTGCACTTCATGTGATCCTGGGGAGTAGTTGGAAACGGTTAGTGTCTTCTTTTTAGTGGGACCTGCTTGGGGATTTCATCACCCCAAGGGACGATTCCAACCACGCGTACCGGCGGGGTATATAAAGGGGGGAGAATGAAAGTTGTACCCCAATCTAGTCACGTCGTAATTGGCAGAGTGTCGAAGCTAGGGTGATACCTAGATAGACATGAAGAGTTGGTCTGAGCCTTTCAGTATCTAGCTGGGGTTCCCGACTCACGCTTGTGACGGGCTAGTGTTCACAGTTGTGCCTCATGTACCGAGAGTATATCAAGGACTCCCTAGAAGCCTTGTGCATCCTAGATTAAGACCTTGCATGGCCATACCCTTAACATTAATCATAGGATTATGCTTGCTTGAAGTGTTTTCTTGTGATAAACTCATGAAATCTTTGATACTTTGGCCTTACTTTATCATTTTGAGTCCTTGCCATAGCCATTACCATCAAAACTAAGCTCTGTCTTACTACAGGAAGGTGGAAGCGCCCTCTATTTTTGCTGCAAAAAGGTAGAAGCACCCTCTGTTTTTACTGCAGAAAGGTAGAAGCACCCCTGTTTTGCTGCAGAAAGGCAGAAGCGCCCCTGTTTTTGCTGCAGAAAGGCGGAAGCACCCCTGTTTTGCTATAGAAAGGCAGAAGCGCCCTTGATTTTGCTAGAGAAAGGAAGAAGCGCCCCTGATTTACTGTAGAAAGCTATCAATGCCCCTGATTTTTGCTGCAGAGGGGCGAATTTTCCCTCCTAAACACCCAAAATCACCCCATTTGGATCCGTTTAGCCTTTAAACCATCATTTAATCATTCCCAACCATTATCTCATCATCCTAAGCCTCTGTTTTGTCACTCTAAGCCTCTCAAAACCTCCATTTGATCGATTTAAACCTCCATCTTATCATTCCAAATCTTTGTTTAACCATTCTAAATCCCCACTCATTCTCCACAATCATCTTCAATCCACTCATTCATTTTAATTTCCTCACATTCCATTCAAAAGTCTACACCATCACCTAGTGAACATCATCATTTTACCATTTACATCACCAAACACCACTCATAACCAAACCGCCTTAATCTTGTATTACAAAGTGGTTACCCAAGTTGACCATAGCACTTGAATTTGATTATTAGTCTTTAACTTTGACCCCAATCAATTTGCTTCCATCTTGAGGTGAATTCGGTGTCGTAATTTATCATCCTCGGCCCAATCAATCCATTCCTATTTTAAGGTGGATTTGTTGTTGTAATCATCCTCTTAATCAATCAAAGCTCTAGGCCACTAAGGGTAACTTCCTTTGATCAAAATTAAGGTCTCTCTCACATCTTTCATCATCCAATCATACCCATCCAATAGTCCAAATCTATCAAAACCAATCATTCGATCAAATTGTCCAATCAATCAAATCACATCCATTCAACCAATGTTATCCTACTTATCTTAATAATCCAATCCAATTCAATCAAAATCCAATCTTGCCAAATCCAAATCTGATCCCATCAAAATTAAAATCAATCCCATTGCATCATCCAATCATCCCAATCTGAACTTTAATCCAATCCTGATCTAAGCTTGACTTAAATCCTGATTTGAGCTTTAGTCCATCATCTTTGATCCATTTTATTTATCCTATCATCATCATGAATCCTCATCCTCCATCAATAGTAGTCAAGGGAAACCCTAATTACGTTGACGACAATAATGAAAGTCTTGTTGATCAAAAGGTATACGACATAGATCCCCTTGACACTATCATATCTAGTAAGCTTTCTCCACCCACTTTCCAAAATCCAATGAGCTATCCCGTTATGTCTTCATCCATGCCTAATCATGCTCCTTATGCCACCTTTGATAATGGATATCTAGTATCTTCTTCATCCCCATATTTGTCATGTCCTTCATCTACATCATCCTCTTATACAACATCTACATCCTCTTATTCTAATTTTCCATCCCGATACTCCTATTACAATTCCCCATCCATGTCCCCCTATCGTAATCCTCTTTCCCAATCTTCCCATACTAATCCTACATCCACACCCTTTCGACTTAATCCTACATCCACATATCATCATCCTAATCCACCATCCCAATACCCTTATTATAATCTATCCCCCACATCCTCTTGTCCCACTACACCACCTATATCCTCTTGTCCTAATCCACAATCCATGTCTCCCTATCTTAATTCACCACTCCAATATCCTTACCTTAACCCTCCATCCAATCCTAGTCCTCCATCTACTCCTAGTCCTCCATCCAATCCCATTCATCCAACTACTCCTAGTCCTCCATCCAATCCTAATCCCCCATCTACTCATAGTCCTACATTCAATCCCATTCCTCCATCTAACCCTAGTCCACCAATCCATAATCCCTCATCCATTTCTACCACCCTAGCCAAGTCAACCATATGCAAGTCTCTCATTTCAGAAGTTCTCCAAGGACTCATTACAAAGAAGCCATCCCCAACTCCACATCTTGAAGTCATGGAACCATGCCATCAAGATCCATCATCCATGGTCACTAGTGATGAGACCCTTCTCCATACCACAACTATTATTGATGTTACCACCCCTAGTACCGCTCAAACCATTGAAACCATTGAACCCACTAAATCCATTGAACCCCCATCTCCTACTCCAAGAACCATCGAATCCATCAAAGACACCCAAGTCCAATCCATTCCCTCTACTCCTAGATCCACCCAAATCCAATCCACTCCTCCCACCCCTAGTAGCATCAAAACCCATTCCAATGAACCTCATGAATCTTCCATCCCTCCATCTTCCCCACTTGAAGAGTCCCAACAAGACTCCATTATCATGCCTCCCGCACATGATGAGTCACGCAAAGAGTCTAATCCAAAGCATGCCAACATATCCCCTTCTCCAGATCAAGATCCTACCATCCCATCTAGTTCACCTCAAGATCACAGTCCCCCATCCATTCCATCCCATGATCCCCTTGTCATTCAAGCTTCCACTGCTCCATCTCCATCTCCATCGCATGAGCCTACTACCACAAATCCAGATCCTATCATGGTCCCTACTCCCCTCATGATGCTATCCTATCATCTCCCCCTCTCATAATCCCCCATCATCATTTCTAAAATTGCTATACTCCATACCACTTGTCTATCCCTTTGGTCCTCTCTACATTCCTCCATGGTGTCTCATAGAAGAAAAAAACAAAGCATATACACCAACCCTCCTCTTCCACCTAATAATGAACTCGTGATCATTCTTCCCAGACACAAAAATCCCGCCCAAGATTGGAATACTAAGAGAATGAACTATCAAGGAAAAGGTTTGGGCCTTCATGAGCAAGGTATTATAGAGCCTATCCAAGCTAAAGAACATTTGTATCCGCGAGGTCTTGGATGTACTACTCATGACTCGCAATCCCAAAATGTTGGTACAACCTCTAGACATCCTCAACAAGCCTTTTCCAAAAGACATGT
>VDFB02378921.1:0-33984 GCA_007258455.2 Sequoia sempervirens | reverse complement strand
AATGGTGATTCCTAAAGGAAACTTCAGCAAACAAGCATGGAGGTCGAGGAGAAGGGTTACCTCTTACCCAAGAAAGGTAAGAGGTAATAGATAAGGTCAAAGGCCAACCTCTAAAATCTAAAACTTACTAGAATTTTGAATAAAAGAGTGAAAGTGAGAAGGAGAATGGAGAAAGTGAAAGGCTTGAAGAAGAGAGAGATTTCAAAGGTCAGACCTCAAACCATTGGAGGTTGGACCATCAAGCAACGGTTGATGAAAGGAGGTAGGTGGTAAAGGGGAAGGCTAATGGACGAAACATGAAATATTTAAAAGAAAAGGGGTCAAAATACTTAGAAGAAAAAGAGGAAGGAAGGGAGCGATGTAGAAGGAATTCAAGGTAAGCAAGTAAGAGATAGGTCAAAACCCAAAACATCTAGGACAAACAATTTTGGAACACTTCAAGGGAAACACATGCAAGATGGCCCAAGGGGAATCTCTCATATCAGTTATCAGTGATGGGTCATCAAAGGGGGGCATGAAATGACAACATTAATGGTAACTTTTGTGGGATGATTATTAGCCAATTTTCAGATCTAAAGCCCTTATTGATCCATTGGTCATAGGGTCATGAGGGTAAAACTTCAATAACTAGGCCTCCTCAAAGCAAAAAAAACATGTGCAACCGCACTTGGAGAAAAGCATGAAACCTAAGAGCATACATTCCCTTAAGGAGAATGTAGGATGTGAAAATGCACTTCATGGAAAGCAAGGTATTTACAATATATACACAAACTAACAAAAAGAAAATAATGGATGCTTTCCTTTGTCATAGATGAAAATTTTGAAGGAGCTAATCTCCGTCAAACCATATTTGTAGACCTCACCCAATTGCAACCAATGAAAATTGTTTCCAACATGCATGTAACTATACAAAATGCTTGCAAGGTGAAGGGTCACTTCACTATGAATTTTTCCACTGCAAGGGAACCATATGATGCAAGTGTTAGATTCATCTAACATTGGTGTCTTAGTTGAACATACAACAGTAAGGATGAACTTTGAAGATAGGTCATCATCCATGAGAAAATCTTCTATAGATGGAAGAGAACTCCCCTCACAAAAGGATAGGCCAATTTTAACACTATTGACCTCCTCAGTGCATGAGCTAAAAAAAAAAGAGAAAGTTTCTAGCTCACATGGTGATGCAAAATATTCCAAATTTGATTTTTTATTTGCACAAGAAAGACCTTCCTCATGCACCTCAAAATAGAAATTTTGAATCTCAAGCATACAAAAAAATTGAACAAGAGCATTACTCTCCAAAAAAATGCATGGTTTCTCAATGGTGTATTTTTAACATGTTGGTTTCATGTGAAGCACTCCACCTCAGTTACATTATTCCTAATGCCAAAGGTCACATCTTAATTTTGAATGTAGACTTCATATTCAACATTGCTACATTCAGGGACATTAGAAAACCAAAAAACATCATAATTACTTGTATTGATGCACACTTTATCAACAAATACCTCATATTTTTGAGACACTTCAAGGGAAGAACTAAATTCTTCAAGTTGTTGCTTTTTTTTAATTTCCTCTTGGCAACCAACTGTTAAAAAAATAGACTTGTGGCATGTAATGGTGTCCACATCCTCTTTTGTTCCTTTATTCTTATGTTGTTACCCATAAAGCTACTCTTTTGGGGGCGAAATATTGGCATCCAAGATTGAACAAAAATCTTTTATAACATCACAAAAGAGGTCCTCTGCCTCAAAATTGCAAACCTCAATAGATTGGGGATCTTCATCCATAATAATAGAGGATAAACATTTCTACTATTGCTGCTCCAAAACCATGGAGTTGTCTTCAACCATCAAGCCCAAACCAAGATGTTTGGAGGCTTCAACTATTGTAGGTATAGTTGATCTATCTTCCTCATGTTCAACAAAACAAGGAAGGGCATCAAATGAAATGATTGATTCCTCTATTGCATCAATTTTTTCTAGCTTTTTAATATCTTGTTGCTACAACACTATTTCATCTTGAATTTTTTCTTGCAAAAAACCAAGGAAGTCATTGTCTTGAGCACATGAAGGGTCCTCCAAAACAACAACCTCTTCACTCCTAGCCTAAAATTTCTCCTTACCTTGTTATTTTGACCAACTAGGATGCGATACAATAGGTCCACCTTTAAAAAGTGAAATAGGAAAAGAGGGAGTGAAATGGTCAAAATGGCATTGAGATTCTTGTTGATGTTTTGGAAGGGGTTGCTCAATAGGAGTAAAAGTTTGAGCCTCCTCAAGGATGGGTTCTTGTGAGGAATGGAGGCTTGCAAAACTTAGGATCTCCAATAGAGAAGATCTACTTGATGGAACAAGAGGTTGAATGGCAGTTTCCAGGGGCTAATTAGGATACTTGAAACTATTTTTTTTTCTTTCAAACCTCTTGCATAGTAGGCTACTTTAAAAAAATAGTAGAGCTAATGGGGGTTTCAAGAGACTTGATAGGGTTCTTGAAACTTGCAAATTTATACTTTCTTACCACCTCCTTAGCAAGTTGATCTAGAAATGGTGGAGGTTCTTGTTTGAAAATAGGTACACAAGGTGTTTCCTGGGTCTTGGGAATTTTTGCTAGAGCAAGAGGAAGTATAATATTTTGTTTCCTAGAAACAACATCACTTATTGTACTTTCTTCTTGTTTCTTTCTTTGTGCCTCCAACTACTCCTCATACCTCCACTGAGAATCTAAATTTTTTTATTGATGGTGAGTTTGGTGGACAAGCTAATCATGAAATGAGAAATAACCTTCTTGTTGCCCCTAATAGGCTTGATTAGTCCACTCCAATTGTAGGTAAAACTCATTTTGATCCTTAAGCTCAATAATTTTGTTAAAGAGATCCTTCACCATGGACATGATTTCACTCTCATTTTGGGGCTGAAATGAAGTATAAGGAGTATCTTGGGGTTGTTGATAGGAAAGTGTAGGCATCTAAGATGTTTGATTAGGGTGGGGTGGGTTGTTATCATTTTGTGAAGATTGAAAACCCACAATAGAAGGGTTCTTTGGAATGAAATGGGAGGCATAACTAGCTTGATATGGCTTATTGGGAGGTTCAAAGATAGCATTATCATGGTATGATCATGGAGTATATGTATGGTTTCCATTAAAATATGACATTTTAAAGCATGGGAAACATAGGAAAAATTTTGAAAAATTGAAAGGAAGACAAAGGACTACCCAACCAAATATTTTGGGCATATACCAAAGAGTCACCCAAAGAGTTGCAAAGTCACTAGGTTCTTGAAGAATGTCTCCAAAGGCTAAAATTTTGAAGAGAAAACCACTTCCTCAATGGCATGAAATGAACCTAGGCTGCCTGAACCAATTTATTTTGAATAGAGTCACCATGGTATTTGATGATATGCCTCAAAAGGAAAGATGAATTGAAGAAAACACCAAATTCTTCAATGGAGAGAAGCGGCCCCATCGAGTGTGCCATAAACGGTTTTCACATGAAATTGCTCCTTACTAAGCACGAAGCTCAACATTCCAATGACACAATGGAAGAAACCTCTAGGTGTGGGACCCTACATGAATATGAGGTCAAATTTCAAAATAAGGTCAACTTCCTTTTCCAATTCTAGTACAAAGTGTTGGTCCAACCCAACACATGAAAACCCATCACTAATAGCTCATGAGGAAAAGGAGAGAAGGATAACATGAAAGTGAAACAAAGGTGATACACCAAGATAGAAATGTCACTTCTTCTTGGCTAAGATTTGCACAATACATTAAAGGGGACCAAAGAACTCACACAACTCTCTATTTAGTTGATTTCAAAGGTAAACACATGGAGGTTACGGTTTGACAGAGTGTTAGAAGGACTCAACACAATAGTTGCAAATAATTTTAACACAACATAAATGCATGAAAATGAAAAAAAGAACTTGAACATGAAGGTAATGAAAGATTACTCATACATAAAAGAGGAGAGAACCAACAACAATGATTAGCTTCGTTAATTTGAAGGCATATAGCCAATATTTACAATGGTAGAGTGTGAAATACAACCTACAAAAGAAAAACTATAGAGGAGCCAGAGGAAGAAGAATCCTCAAAAAATATACAAGTACTTCCTTTATAGTTTAGGAATAACTGAGATGAACAATAACTAACCCTAACCCATCTAGGGTTACCAATCTGATCAAAGAAACCCTAAGATCTATTCAAGAAATTAATACCCAGAAATCCATGCCAAGAAGAGCCATGGGCGCCATACCTATTGCTAAAATTGTTCCAAGGACCATGAGAAGACATAAATAGCACACCATCACCCTGCCATGGAGATTTGCAAGA
Source organism: Sequoia sempervirens (assembly GCA_007258455.2). Classification (NCBI taxonomy): domain Eukaryota; kingdom Viridiplantae; phylum Streptophyta; class Pinopsida; order Cupressales; family Cupressaceae; genus Sequoia; species Sequoia sempervirens. The sequence continues at coordinate 29,649 of VDFB02378921.1, read as the reverse complement.
AAAAGCTATGAAAATCCCCCAAAAAATTCATGAAATAACTATGGGAATGGTCAGAGAGGATGAGAACCAACAATGAATGGGCATGGCACCCACAAATCTACCAGGAGAAGTTGTGGAAATGAATTAAATTCATCCTCAAAACCTAAAAGTTGCATGTAGTAGCTAGAGCTAGATGCACATTAATGGCATCATTGAACACAAAATGCTCCCAAAATATGGATTTTTGGGGTTTTAGGCCCAAAATTTTTCCCTTACAAGCATCTGAAAAAAGGTATAGAGCCCTAACAAATGCATCTTTGTTGGGGGTTGGGCCACTTGTCAACACCTTGTACCATCACTTGCATTACCTATTGCCAAAGACCTTTTCATTTCAAATGAATTTCCATGATTTGCGATGAAGGGTGGTGGGATTCTATTTTCTTTGCATTGTTGGAGGTATTCACATCACTAGAGTATGAGTGGAAACTGTGAAGTATTATGGCAATGAGACATGACCAGAGTAAGGTGTTAGGCTATCAGAGGTTAGGAGTTGGGTTGTTGGGTGTCAAGCATTAGGCCGATAGCTTATTGTGTACTTGGAAGGAGGAAGAAACTGTGACGACCAAAGGAAAATTAAATGAACAAGCATTGGGGTCAGATAGAAGGGTTACCTCTTATTGAAGAAAGGTAAGAGATAATGGAGAAGGCTAAAGGCCAACCTCTTAAATTATGACAGTTAGTGGAATTTCAAATAAAGGAGTGAAAGTGAGAAGGAGAAGGGAGAAAGCAAAAGGATCAAAGAAGATAGAGATTTTGAAGGTTAGAACTCAAACTGCTAGAGGTTAGAGTTCATACTATCGAACAATGGTCGATGAAAGGAGGAAAAAGGAGGTAAAGGGGATAGATTATTTTGGAACACTTCAAGGGAAACACATGCAGGAGGGCCCAAGGGGAATCTGTCAAATCGGTTATCAATGATGGGTCATCAAAGCGGCGCATGAAATGACAACAATAATCTAACAATCCTCATCGTATTTTGTAAGGTAAAATGTACCCACAATATGTAATGCTCATGGTTGCCAAAATTTCTTTTGGCTCATTGATCTAACAACCCTCATTGTATTTTTCAAGGTAACATGTAGCCATGATTTGTAATTCTCAAGGGGTCCCAAATTGCGGTGCCCATGAGAATTACATATCATGGGTATATTTTATCTCAAAAAATATAACAAGGGCCATTAGATTATAAATTATAAATCAATGGTGGAAACTTAAGATTTTAAATATCACGCTAAATTAATGTATAATTATGATAAATTTATTAGTGAGTTAGTATAAGTTTCTACTATAATTTATGAAATTTAGGTGAATTTGATCTAATCATGTATCAAATATTATGGAATTATTTTTTATTTGTAATACTCAGTTGGAGCTGAGAGCTTTTGATTGGAGCTATGAACCAATGAGGCCACACCCACCACTCCCACAATCACGGTAGCCCAACAAGGGCACAAAGCTCGCAAGCACACCAACCCAGGGAGGGAGTGGGCCCTAGACACTTATTCCTACTACAATGGAAAGCTCCTTCCTCTTTATTAGGGGTGTATTCAACACTAGTCCTTTTCACGAGCTGGTACAAGGACAAGATCCTTCCTCTTCATTAGGGGTGTATTAAATGTTGGTCATTTTCACAAGCTTTTCCTCCCCTTCATTTAGGGTGTATTCTCATTGATTCTTTCTTTAATGCCAAAAGTAGTAGCAAAAATGCTACAAGTCAAGTCTAGAGACTTGAACCCCAATGGTCACAACAACAACACCACCACTCATCCAATGCACCATGGGCTCATGCCCATATTATGGGGAATTTTTGTGTTAAATTATTTAATAAAATATTTTTTTTGGTGATTTAAATAAGACTATAATAAAATTTTGTAAAAATGTGGCGATTCAAGTCACATTATAGCTCAAAAAATTAGCCAATTTTGCATTCCTAAATTTCAACTATTAGCCAATTTATTAGCCACTAAAAAAATAAATAACCTTCTATACAAGTAGAGAGACAGTCAAACACAACTTCAACTACTGCATGATCCAAAACCTAAAAATATGGATATAGAACCTCTAAACACCTTTGATCATCATATCCAAATCACACAAGAATGGATTCAACCATGAAGAAATGTGGAGCAATACACTAAACATACCTCTATCACACTACACACTCTTTTATTCAAATTTTTTCAAAAGCACTTGGAAACAAAGTGAATTTACTACAAGTCCACAACACTTATACATCACAGCCATATAATACATCAATGATAACACTGATGACATCACCACAACACCTTATCAAACCACAATGCATCCATACCAACGCCCACAATAGAAAACACTAGCAATCTCCATACTATTGACATCAGTGATTAATTGTTGACATGAATGGCAACATCAACAACATACTTGAAATAATCATTTAATGTAATAAAGGAACTTGGTAAAATATGGGTCTAGGAAATTGGTGCAATGAACTACCCTTGTAATTATCTTCATCCATGTATTTGTACTAGATTCCTTTTGTGTAAGGGGGAAATCAATAGGCGTAAGATAATCAACCATAAATGAATTAAACTAATCTAATTCAAATGAAAGATTTAGATGGGTCTATGTAGGATCATCATGGAAAAAGCATGCCCTTAAGTGGCAAAAACTTTAGAAAAATCAGAGTTAGGCAACTTGACGTAAAAAATTGAATAAGTTATCTATATTATTTCAAAAATATGTAAGAATAGAATTTGTAGCAAATTGAATGTAGTTTCTACACTACTGGGTTTATTTTATTTTTTTTAAATCAATTTGGTGAAAATTTAATATTCCAATGCAATAGCACTTAAATTTCAAGGAAAAAATAAGAAGTAGGTGTTTGTCTAACCATCCTAACCACAATAAAATGATAATATGTTCTTATAAAATTTTAGATATAAGTAGAGGACTCTTGCCCTGATGTGATGCATATTTTTTTGTAACTTTTTTCCAAGTAAATAATTAATTATGGATTTTTTATTACAACTTTTAAAAAATATAAAAACTCGTATGTCTAACCAACTTAACTTGGTCAAAGCTTCATGAAATTCATTTTTTTTTAATCTTATAGTATGCAAAGCATAGAATGTGACACATGTTTTAGATTCAAAAAATGTGATATCGTTTGAAAGCTATAGATGTTTTTCAATCAACCTCTCAATCAGGACTTTAGTCGTAATTCAAATAAAAAATGAATAATAATTATTTATTAAATTCAAATTAAAGCATAATTTATATTGGTGGAAAGTTGAGAATCTCCTTTAAAATCCCTTTTAATTTCATCAATTTTGGGTAAAACAAAAGTCGTTAGCCACATACCCTACACATACCCATCATATCTTTTTTTTTGGCCCATCATGATCCTACACATACCCAAATTCATACCCATTAATTATGAAATGAGACTACAAAGAAATGAAATCAAACAATGTAATCAAAGAAGAAAAGATAAGTTAAATTCATAAAACATAGCATTATCATCTCACACTGAAGTGTATTCGCAATGATGCTAGATCATTGTATCAATGCGAAGCCTTCATTTATGCATTGTAAAATCTTGAAATGTGTGTGTGTTGATCAAAGATGTGTTTCAAAGTTCTTCAAGAAGTTCATTGTCAATTTGGCATTAGTTTGTTGTGTAGAAGATGTCAATTCTTTTATCGTTTTTGAGGATGAAGAGGATTATTGCATATATTTTATGTTTCTAGATGAACATGCAAGATTAAACAATTTTGAATCAAGATCAATGGTTGAAAGCTTTTGAGAATAATTAGATTGCTCAATTAGCTTCTATGATCAAATCAATTAAGGATATTGATTGAGCAATCAAAGGAAATAGATTGCCTAATCAGTGGAATTGAGGAAATTAGGTTGAGCATTAAGTGGGATTGAAGAATAGATGAATCAATTAGGAAATAGATGGATCAGTCAACTAGTTAAAGTGAGCAATCAGTGGTCATAATTTTCTCAATCATGAAAGTGGGTGATGGTAATTAAGTAAGTAATCTTTATGAATAAAATGTGCAAGTCATGTTTGACTTTTATCTCTAGCCAAAATTGTATTTGTTTGTTTTGAGATTTTCAAATGATCTTTTGAATAATTAATTTAATTATTTAACTTTAGGGGAGAGTAATTTAATTAAACTATTAAGTGGTAATAATTTAATTGATTTAGGGGAATAGGGTAAATTAGTGACATAATTAAATAATTGATGAACATATTTAATTAATGAGGAGGAATAAAGATTAGATGAATGATAAAATAGTGAATTAATTATATAATTAAAGATTATTTAATTAATAGAGGAAATTATAATTTTTGATGTAAATGATGTGAAATGTAGTGATATTAAATGTTTACGATGTAAATGATGATTGAGTATGAATTGATTAAATAATGTTAAATCACTTAATTAATAGATGAAGATAAAATTTGATATTAAATAATAATGTATTATTTAATCATTTAGGGAAGAAGGGTCAAAGTTAGTGTTGTTTGCTAGTTAGGATAATTTAGGGTAACTACATGTTTCCCCTCTTTGATACAATGTAATTTATAGCATTGTGTCAAAGAAGAAGAAAACAAAAAAATTACCCATGAGTTACCTCAATATGCCTTGGTATGCCTTGGTGAAGATAGGATAGCATGGCACCCCTTCAAGAAATTTGGTGAAAATTTTGGATAGTGAGCCAAATTTTTTGACAAGCTGATGTGATGTATTTTAAGTGCAATGACTGATGGAAGAAATGTTGACTAGAAGAAAATGTTAGTAAGATTTAGATGAAAATTAATGTTGTTAGCCATTAATGAGTTGGATTTTCCTTTCATAGAGACTTCGTATCTTTTACCAATCCTTATTTATGTATAAAATTGACACAATACACCAGGGTATTGATGACCAAGGTGGCATTGTATCCATTGCATGGAATTTGACATGAAAAATAAGGAGTATTCTTGCTCATACCAAACATACAAAAACCCTACTAGAGTGTATGGGTGAGAAGTTTTAAAATATTTTGAACCAACTACACAAAAGGTATGGAGTACATAACACACAAGCACTACACAAAATACCTTAAAGCAACTTCCACACATAGAACAAAGAAATTATTCGCCATGCTAGTATCACAAAATATCCAACAAAAAGAGAAAAAATAAATGATGCTCAATTTCCCCCATTCCTTCCTCTCTAAATCCTTGTGGACATCCTCGAGAGATCTTAGGAATGAGTCAATAAGATAAGCTAGAGAGATAAAATAACAAAAAGATAAACAATGTTGTTGTATCACTTGCCATATCTATTTTGAGGTTTCAGGCTATTATCTACTATTGATGATTCCTATTGTAGGAATGATCTATTTGTTAAGAAATATCTCAGGATGTTGATGGTGAATTGTCAATAGATAGGTAGTTAACACTTTGACATTGTTTTAGTCTATTTGCAATCAAATCTTTGTGATTGCTTTCTAGTAGGTTCTAGCTTTTGATGTTGCTTTGTTTGTTTGTCTATTTTATCAAAGGGTGAGGATGGCGATTTGTTTATTATGGATGGTGTTTTATTGCAGATAGGAAATGGAAGAAATAGGATTTTTGAATGTTTTTGTTCCTTTCAATGTTATCTAATGAACATATTTTTGGTGTTTTCAAGATATTTGAATGTTTTTATTTGGATTTTTTGACCAAGTTTAAAGACCAAAAGGGACAACTAAGGGGACTAACCTAGGGCCTCAGGGGGTGATCATAGATAATCGTTTCCTATGCTATATAGGTAGAGACCATGTAGTTCGACTAGTGTTGAATCAAAGCATAACATGTTTTTGGGATTTTTTATGTTTTGACTTTGTTTTGATTTTTTTTTTTATCTAGATGTTTTTTATTTTGATTGTTTTCGACTAAGATGGGACATACAAGGATCTAATAGTTTTTGGAAGTTACCCCCAGTTTGAGACAAGATTCCCTTCACTAGGGGAGACATATGATGGTGCAAGAAGGTTTAATATTCAATCAGTCATCATGCCATGGTTGGAAACACATTTTATTATGGGACGAATGGGTGGATGTTTCAAATAGTGCTAATAGATAACGATGCAAGTCTTATTCAAACTTAGCATCTGTTTACTAGGTTTTCAGTATGGTACCTATTGTAGAAGTGCCACAAAGTGGTTTTCACTTAAAGAACATCTTATTTCTCTTTACTGCCTTTTTTATTTTTACTTTTTTTTTCTTTTTTTTCTTTTTCACTAGAATACTCTAATGTGTTTAAGTATATAACTTTTTAATATGCTTGTTGTTCAACAGTTCGGCTAAAATTTCTCCCTTAGGAGTTTCCAATTGATAAACCCCAGAGTTGTAGCTTCTTGTGATGACGAATGGACCTAACCAATTGGGTTAAAACTTACCTTTTACCTCTTGATTTAGTTGTACCTTCTGATTCTCATTAAGTACCAAGTCACCAACCTGAAAGTTTCTGGATTTGATCTTTTTATTGTAGCTTCATTTGAGTCAATTTTGATAAACTTGAGGATGGTTTAACACACTCAAACACCTTTAATCTAGGAGTTCCAGGTATGTGCAAGATCATCATGGAAAAAACAGGCCCTTAAGTGACAAAAAACTTAGAAAAATAAGAGTTAGGCAACTTGACATAATTTTTTGAATAAGTTATCTATATTATTTAAAAAAAATGTAGGAATAGAATTTGTAGAAAATTGAATGTAGTTTCTAAACCACTAGGTTTTTTTTTTAAAATCTATTTCTGAAAATTTAAAATTTCAATGCAGTAGTACTTAAATTTCAAGGAAAAAATAAGAAGTAGGTGTCTTTTGACCACCCTAACCACAATAAAATGATAATTTTTTTATAAGATTTTAGATATAAGTAGAGGACTCATGTCCTAATGTGATACATATATTTATGTAATTTTTAAAACTCATATGTTTGACCACCTTAACTTGGTCAAAACTTCATGAAATTAATTTTTTTAATCCTATAGTATGTGAAGCATAAAATGTGACACATGTTTCAGATTCAAAAAATGTGATACCGTTTGAAAGCTATAGGTGTTTTTCAATCAGCCTATCAATCAAGACTTTAGTCGTAATTCAAATAGAAAATGAATAATAATCATTTATTAAATTCAAAGCCAAAAATAATTCATATTGGTGGAAAGTTGAGAATCTCCTTTAAAAACCCTTTTTGTTTCATCAATTTTTGGTAAAGAAAAAGTCACCAGCCACATACCCTACACATGCCTATCATGATCCTACACATAAACTTCCAACTTATTTAATCAGGACACACGATACTCTTCATTGTTGACCATGCCTTTTAGTGATATTTTCAATTAGGGGATTTCAACTTCAACAGGTAAGATTTTTTTGCTTCCATAGAATAAGGAAAAAGGTGTGGCCCCTATAGGCGTACAAATATTGGTTCAGTAAGCCCATAGGATTGGGTTCAGTTGTAGATTCCAATCATGACCAACATCATTAACAACCTTTTTAGTATTTTTAGGATGGTTTTATTAGACACTTTATCTTTACCATTTTCTTAGGGATGGTAGGGTGTGGAGAATATATGTTGGATAGAAAACTATGAATAAAGTTGTTTGACATCTTGGTTTTTGAATGGGTTTCCATTGTCTGTTATGATGGTTTGGGGAATTCCATATCAAAAAATTAGATAATTCAAGATGAACTTGGATATATGTTTTCAAGTGATGTAGGTTAATGTAATTGCTTCTATCTATTTTGTGAAGTTTTCAATTGCGGTAATAATGAACTTATGCCCATTGGAGGAAGCAGGAGAGATATTACCTACCAAGTCTAATCCCCACTGTCAGAAAGGCCATGGTGTTGTGATAGGTCTCAGTTCATGTGCTCGTACATGAACAAGGTCACTACGTTGTTGACACTGACAACATTTTCTTGAGTATTGAATGCATTCATGTTCATGGAGGGCCAATAGTACCTTGTTCTCAATAATTTTTGTACTAGGTTAGGTCCACTAGAGTAGGACCCAAAAATGGCTTCATGTACTTGTTGTAAGTCAATTTTTTCTTCTTCTATGTTAATACATCAGAGTAAAGTACCCTCTAAACTTCGATGATATAAGGTGTCTCCTAGGATTGTGAATCAAGAAGTCCTATGGGAAAAGGTCTTCTTTTGGTTTGTCATTAAATCAAGGGGGTATGATTCAATGTTGGATATAATAAAATGTGTCTTGGTACCATGGTTAGTTAGGACCAATAACAACACACACTAGTTTTGATTCTAGGATATCGAATTCCAATATGGACAGTTGATCCACAAGGAATTTGTATTTAGGAATATTTTACGAAATATCGAGATTGAACCTATTGTTTCCATAGTGTCAGCTACTCTATTTTTGATATGAGGAAATTGTTTAAAGGTGATGATGAAAAAATATTTTTTTAAACTATTCACCATCCTTTTATATGGCATCAACTTTTCATCCTTTGTTTGATACTCATCATTTACTTGTCTAATCACTAGTTGAGAGTCTCCATAAATCTCCAATTCTTTTATCCTCCATTTTACGACCATCTTTAGTCCTATGATTATGCTTCATACTTTGAGATGTTATTTGTACATGGGAATACAATTTGGTAAGCCTTAGTTATACTATCTCCCTATGGTGTGAGAAATAAGGTACTTGCTCTTGAGCCATGTTGAGTGTGGGACCCGTCAAATCACAAATTTCAATGACTTGTCTATTTTTTTAGTAGTATGGTTTCATCTAAGAAGTCTATTGTGAGGGGCTAGTGATCTTTGATTGGTGCTTCTACTAGTTGATCTGCTATGATCAATCCTTTAATAGCCTTTTGGTCTATGTACTCTATGTCCAACTCACTCAGTATCATCACCCATTTAGCAATCCTACTTGTTAGAGCTACTTTTGCTAATAGGTACTTTAGTGGATCTACTTTTGAGATCAACTTTACTTATTACTCAAGACGTAGTGCATCTATTTCTATGTTGCGAAGATGATAGAGAGACACACTCTTTCTATGGGAAAATACTTTAATTTGTAGCCCACCAGTGTTTGGTTGATGTAGTAGACCGTCCTTTCCTTGTTATTATCATTTAGTTGTGCTAGGAGAGCTCCTAATGCTACTTGTGTTGTAGACACATAGATTATCATTACTTTATCTCAAATAGGTGACATTAATACTGGAGGAGTGAGTAGATACTCCTTGACTTGTTGGAATGCTTGATCACATTTTCCATCCCATTTGAATGCGATATCTTTTTTAGCGAATGGGTAAATAGATGACACTTGTCTACCAACTATGCGATGAATTTCCTAATGGACTATAGTTTCCCTTGTAGACTTCTTAGTTGCTTCAATGTATTTGGAGAAGGTATTTATAATATGGATTTTACCTTTGTAGGATCTACTTCAATGCCTATTCTTGATACTATGTACCCTAGTATTTTTCCAAACATTACTCTAAATACACACTTTTTCATATTGAGCATCAAGTTATATTATTCGATTATGTCAAACACTTTTGCAAGGTTGGTCAAATGGTCTACTCTTTTGATGGACTTTCCTAGTATGTCATCCACATAATCTTCCATAGTTCTATGCAGTATATCATGAAATATTGTAGTCATTGCTCGCTGATAGGTTTCCCCTACATTCTTTAGACTTAATGGCATGGTGTTCCAGTAAAACGTCCCCCATGCACAAGTGAATGTTGTTTTATGTTGATCATAAAGAGATATCTTTATCTAATTATATCTAGAGAATCGATCTATTAGTGACAACATTTCATTCCCCACCGATAGATTTATGATCATATCAATGCTCAGAAGAGGGAATTCATCTTTTGGGAAATCCTTGTTTAGATCTCAAAATTCCTTTTAGATTATTATGCCCCTAGTGGGGTTTGATATTGGTACTAGATTCGATATCCATTTTAGGTAATTGATTGGTCTAATGAAGCCCACATGTAGTATTTTCTTTAGTTCTACTTTTATCAAAACTTCTATCTGGGGATGCATTTTTGTAGCTTCTACTTGATGGGTTTAGCTCCAAGAAATATGGCTAGGGGGTGTACGACCAATTTTGGATCTATCCTTGGCATGTCTACATATGTCCATTTGAAGTGTATTTTGAAGTGTATATTTGTTTCAATGATGAACATTGAGAAGTTTACCTTTTCCTTAGGAACAAGTGACATTGCATGGTATGTGATTTTGGGTGCTTCTATTGTGCTAACATTGATAGATTTTTCTTTTTCAACTAGGAGTGTCGACTTCTCTTGATATTCAAAAATAGGAAGATTGAATCCTCCATCTTTGGGTGCCTCAAAGAGGTTTTCATCCTTAGATTCATCCTTTATTAAATTTCTCTTTTCAGGATCTGATGGAGCCGCATCATGGTTTTCCCTAGGGGATCTCATTTTGATTTTTACATTGTCTTTCAATTTTGCGACTAGAGGACACAATATCCCCTCAAAAATATGCTTCTTGTTTGAGTTCCATTGAAAAACTTTCTTTATGATATCTTAATGGTATATCAATTCAAAGTCCCATAAAATTTTCAATTGCTTCATCATTCTAGAATTGATCCAAAATAGGTATGTCGTTGGTCCCAACTATAACCTGTGGGTAGCAAATGGGTAGGCTATCATCATTATCTATAAAGCTGACATAAGTTTTTTAAATGGTTAATATAGTTGTGGCATCATTCTCCCATTAAGTATCTAGGCCACCATCACTAGAAGCGAGGGACTCCCATTCATATGTATTGGAGTCTATTTTATAGGTATAGTCTTTAAATATAGGTTTTCTAGGTCATGTAGGGACTAACTTATTATAAAGCTTTCAAATAGGTCCTCAATTAGTAAGTAATTGTTTATACAATGGTAGGTATCCAATATCTTAACATAAGTAGAAGGATCTCTTTTCTCAAGAGATGCACATCCAATGTTCAAAGTAACCACATCTATCAAACCATAGCCTAATCCCATGTTCTTATTTCTTTTTTCCACTATAATAGGTTCCCATCTACCTTGTTTTTATCACACATGGCTACCTTTTCTAGTGTATCCCATTTCTTTAGTTAGAAGATACCATTTACTACTAGGATCAATAGGAAGGGATTGTAGTTGTTCTAGTTTTCTTGTTATTCTTTGTAGATCATTGACAAGAGGTCCTCTTTAGAATATTTCCTCATCCTTTATATCTCCCCACTTGGTAAAGATTATGGGCTTGACTACCATTGTTACTGCTTGAACATGTTTGATCTCCTTAGGCCCTCCATAAACCTTTGGTGTTGGGGGAAGCATTCCAATGCCAAAATCTTGATTGAAATGTTAGTTTATGTTACCCTTATCAAGTACTTGAATCTTGGGATCAAATTTTGGTTGCTCACTTGATAGGGGTTTAGCTGAAGTTGATGTTAGTTTTGAGGGGTAAACATATGAGGAGTGGAATGATATATCATTACAAGGTATTCATTGGATTTTGTTATATTTCTCCTCCAATTTTGCATAGTAGTGGAAGGGTTTATGATCAACATATAATGTAACCTCCTTTCCTTTGTGAGGAAATTGCTTGTAGTCCATGAATCCAAGGGCATCCTAGAAGAAGGTTATATGGTAGATCAAGATGTAGTACTTGACATGTTGTTTCTCTTATTGTCGATCCTATCTATATAAGAAGCCTGTTGGTTCCTTCTAAATTTATTTCAAGGTCATCATAAGCCATTATAGTGATGCCTTTACCTTTGTCAATTACATCATTATAATACCCTAGCTATTTAACAAATTTCAAGGTACAATTATTTAAACCTACGCTATTATATATCAATACTCTTTTGACTTTATGTTTGTGGACACCAATGTCTATATAGAGGGCTTGGTTGTGGAACGATTGGATGACTTAGTTGTGGGTTTCGGTGGGGCTCCTTATATTGTGAATTTTCCTCAATGAGTAGTTATGTTACATTCAAGGTCTCTGTCTTGTATAGTTATTACAATGACCCTAATGTCATCTGCTTGGGAGAGGGTGCCTAGGATGGTATCACCATAGGTGTAGTTGGCATTGTGATAATCTTGTTCTTTCCCTTTTTCATTTTTCTTAGCATGGTTAGGAATTGGACTCATGTAGATTTGGAGGTCTTTATTTCTAGGATGGTGTTCTATATCAACTTCTCCTTTGTCAATTAAGTCTTGCACTATATTTTTAAGTCTCATGCACTTATTTATCAAACGTCCTTTGATCTTGTGGAACTCACATAAGTCTTTTTCATTGTACCATGGTGTTTTAAAAATTGGCTCTTCATAGTTTGTATGCTCATTGACTTTGATGAGGTTTTGTTGAACTAATTTGTGCATGATTGTCTCAAGTGGTTCTCCTAATGTAGTAAATTTTCTCCTTCATAAAGGTTATATTATCTTTGTTTTCCTCCCTAATTTGTCTATTGGTTATTTGATTGATTATTTTGGGGATAACTGAGTTGATTGTTTTGCATGTTGTTGGGAGCATAACTCATTTGTGCAACTTGGGCTTTGTTTTGTGATCCATTGGGATTTTGTATGTTCCATACAATTCTAACATCAACTACTCCATCCTTCGTAACATTTTTGTTCATGGCCCAAATCTTAGGTTTTCCATTCAAACTAGAAGGGTTGCCTTTTGATTTATTTATTTTAATGACTCCCCTTGCTATGAGAGCTCTTTCAATGTGTAGTACCTTTTCAATAGTTTCTAAGTTATTGGGGCAGAACATGGTGATTTGGTAATTGATTTCTACTTGGACATTGAAAACAAAGATATCCACCAGTTCTTTGTCGAGAATAGGCCACTTGCACCTACTAGCTTTATGTCTCCATATTTTTAGGTAGGATGTAAAGGATTCCCCTTGGATTTGTTTAATTTTGTAAAGGTCAGTGATGGTGACATCCTATTCTATGTTGAATGAGAAGTGGTTCACAAAAATTTTAGTCAATTCATCAAAATTCTTAATACCTAGTGGTAGATGTGAGAACCATTCCATATCATGACCAATAAGACTACATGGAAAAAGTATCATTAGGATGGAATCATTGGTTTTCACTTCCATGCAAGATAATGAGAAATCTCACATATTTTCTACCATATCGCTCTTTCCCTTGTACTTGTCAAAATTTGGTACTTCAATTTTTTTAGGCAAAGGGATCATAGTAATAGAGTGATCAAAAGGGAACAAACATATATCTTATAGAGTATAGGTTTTCTTTGGTTTTCCAATTTGCATGTTTGATATCCTTTGATTCATGGCTTGTAGTTGCATGACTACCTCTATGTTTGGTACATTTGTTTGGGGACCCTGTGTGCAGTAGTCTTGTTGTCCCAAAATGTTCATTTTGTCATAGGTTGGGTATAGTGGAGGTATAAAAATTTGGTAACCATTTTGGGTGGAAGGAGGGTTAAGTCCTTATTGTATAAAAGGAGGATTAAGTCCTTATTGATTGAAAGGCTTGATTATGTCCTTGTTGATTATAAGGAGGGTTAAGTCCTTGTTTATTGTAAGGAGTGTTAAGTCCTTGTTGTGGGAAAGGAGGATTAAGTCCTTGTGTGGAGGGAGAATTAAGTCCTTGTTGATTGTAAGGAGGGTTAAGTCATTGTTGTGTGGAAGGAGGATTAAGTCCTTGTTAATTATAAGGAGGGTTAAGTCCTTGTTGTGTGAAAGGAGGATTAAGTCCTTATTTTGGGAGAGGAGGATTAATTTATTGTTCATTATAAGGAGTTTTAAGTACTTATTTTATGGAAGGAGGATTAATTCCTTGTCGATTGTAAGGAGGGTTAAGTCCTTGTTGTGTGAAAGGAGGATTACGTCCTTGTTGTGGGAAAGGGGGATTAAGTCCTTGTTGATTGTAATGAGTGTTAAGTCCTTGTTGTGTGGAAGGAGGATTAAGTTCTTGTTAATTGTGTTTAAGAGGGCTACCTTGATAGTGTGTTGGTGGTACACCTTTCTGTTGTTGATTCTGTTGAAGGGTACCCTAGTAGTACATTGATGGTACACCTTATTATTGGGATGAATTGTTTTAAAGGGTACCCTAGTAGTGCATTGGTGGTACACCTTGTTGTTGGGATGAATTGTAATTAGGGGCACCCTTGTAGTGCATTAGTGGTACACCTTGTTGTTGGGACAATTTTTTTTGAAGGTTACCCTAATAGTGTGTGTGTCAGCAGTACACATTGTTGTTGGGATGAATTGTTTTTGAAGGTTACCCTAATAATGCATTGGTGGTATACCTTGCTATTGTTGATTCTACTAAAGGGTACCCTGGTAGTGCATTGATGGACCTTGGTAGTGCATTGATGGTACACCTTGTTGATTTGGTATGTTGGTTTAAGGATCAATATATGGTGTATTTTGTGGTATGTATTGTCTTTATGGTGATATGTTACCTTGTGCCATGTATTGAGGTGGACCTCGATATTTTGGGCCACTACTACTTGCTCGATTTGGGATGGTTTCCTAAATAAAGGGTTTTCCATTGGTTGTTGTTTAAGTTGATCATTGCTTTGTGAGAAGATTGGTGGCATGTTCAGATTTTCCATTGGTTTGGGTGTCTTTTTCAAAACTGATTTATCCCCTAAGGAAATGAGACTAGGATCCTTAAGACCTTCCACATTAAAGTATATAGGTAGTTTAGCACCACTTTGTGCTAATTTGATGAAGTAGGAATTTCGATCCTTAGTATTTTTTCCATCAGTTTAAGAAACTTGGGATTGTTGGAGTGTTGGAATAATTATTCCTCACTTATTTCTTCCTAACAATCAACTTCTTCTATGACCATGTCCTTTGGATTTTGATTTGACCTATCCATCATTTCTTGTTGTCTATGGATTACTTGCTCCTCACTTGGTGGTTGGTTTGATATTGCTTCGAATGTTGGTTCCTTTTGAGGAGTTATAAGGTCACTTGTTCTATAACCCCATGGGTCACCTCTATCATTTGAGGTGTTTGTTGTGGGCATACTAGAGCTATTTTTGTTTGCTTCCATCCTTTTTATATATTGAGATCACATGGTTGTCATACACAAGTGCCAATATTTTGTGAAATTTGGTGATTTCTAACTTATGGAATGAATTAATTCTTTGTTTTTGAGATTCCTTGTTTTTTGAGTGTTTTAGGATTTTTTGTTTTAAAAGAATGGTATCTATTGTCATGTAGGAGGTGGTAATTGGTGCAAGAGCACCAACCTTTTCTATGTTTTTCCATTAAGTGTATTTTAGGCAAAGGGTGTTAGGATGCTTGTGTTGAGTTCATGAGTCCTAATAAGGTCCAAAGTGACCATTCTATTGCAATTGATAAACTTTGAGGGGCTTTTGTAGTCATCTTGTAAGGTTTCCAAATCATGTGCAAGGAATTGTCAAAGTTGGCAATAGGTGTCCAGGTGTATAAAATGTTGTTTGATTGAGTAAGTCATGTTTCTTAGGTGAATAACATCTCATTAGACCATTTGTAATAGGTTGGGTGATTAAGAGAGTTAAAAAAGTAAACATTGCAAAGTGTGTAAGGGTGTTGGCATTAAATGTGTAAAAGGTGTAATTATGACCTCCAATAGTCATTAGAAGTTTAAAAGTTGGCTGTAAGGTAGTTGGCTATTGGTTGGAAGACGAGAAGCCTTGAAAAAGGAATGGAAACTCATTTGTAATATTGGTTGGAAGTTTTAAAGAATTTCCAATAAGAAATCTTTGTGTTTTTATTCATTTTTTGAGTTTCTTTCACATTTTGCATATCTATACGAACCCGTACAACTAGATTTCGTTATGTAATCATTCATATTTTTTAAAGGACTATGATAGAATTGTTTTTTCATCAAGTTTGAAGGAATATAATTGAGTTTTGTTGTAGAAATCATTTTTTTCTTGTAGCAGACCGAAGACACCTTGTTAGAGGGTTTTGTAACCAAAATCATCTTTTATGGGCCCATGCATTGACTGTGACCACTATAACAAGTGTAATGGGACCTAGGGAGTTTAAGTAGAATGTAGAATGCATGAATAGAGTTGTGGAGGAGAAATAAGGGTGATAGGTTTGCTCATTTGTTGATTTTGGGAAGGAAAACACATGAAAATGGAGCTTTAGGTCTAGGGTTTGAAAAAATCAAAGAGAGTGGGTAGTTTTGTTCAAATTTTGAGAATATTGGTGTCAAAATACAAGTGTATGAGTTGGTTTCAAGGTCAGGAAAGTTTTGAAAGTGGGACTTTGAAAAAACCCTCTTAGTTTGGCAAGAAATCAAGGGTTTTAGATTCTTCTATGTTGGAAGGGTCAATCCTAGGAATAAATTATGGAATTAGAGGTTTGAGGGAATGGTAAATTATTCCCCAAGGTTTTAGGTGTTTGTGCTAAGTTTAAAGGGAGGTTTCTTTTTAATTTAGGCCTAATCAGCCTAATTAGGTCAGTGTAGGAGTGGTGATTTCAAGGGTTTGGTCCAAAGGTCTTGTGTCTAGTTAAGAGATATGTTTTATAATTCTGAAATGGGTATATGAATCAACCATCTATTTTCCAAGTGTTTTGGGAAGTGACAAAGTTAAAGGCCAAAAATCAAGTTTGCACTGCTACTAGGATTACAAGGGTGAAAGGGGGAAAATCAACTTCTGATTGTTGTCAAACTTTGGGAATTTTTTGAATTGGTCTAATAGGCCATTTAAATCTTGTTAGATGCCTCTTGAAGGTAGGTTGTCACTTTGAGTGAGTTTGAGCCTCCTAGGTCTGCATCAGAGTGGTATCAGAGCACAGTAGTAGATCTTGTGTTGGTGTTTTAAATTGGTTTTGCAGGTCAGTGAAGGGGTGGGATTGTGAAAATGCCTCCTGAGGTGAATGTTGTTGCAAGGAAGATTGACAACCATGACAAAGAAATAGAAGCCCTGAAGCACAAAATGGCTGCAATTAAAGCTAAAGGTAAGACCCTTTTGGATTAAAGTGATTCTGAAGAGGAGGAGACCTCTAGTGAAGAAGACGAGATGGATCCAAATGATGTGAGAATGTTGAATCTTTTGAAGGCTGTGAAGAAGGATGGACATGGAAAAATGGATGTGCCTATGTATCGAGGAAAAATTGATAGTGAAGAGCTCTTCGATTGGATAGCGGCTTTGGAAAACTACTTTTGATAGTGAAGACGTTGATGAAGCACACAAGGTGAAGAAGGCTAAAACAAGACCAAAGGGACATGCTTTGGTATGGTGGATTTTTTTGCAAGAGGAAAGGGAGAGACAAGGAAAGAAAAAGATCACTTCTTGGGAAAGGATGAAGATGAAGCTGAAAGGTAAATTCCTTCCTTGTGATTATAATGTGCAGTTGCTTAAGAAGTTACAAAATCTTAGACAAAAGGATTTAGATGTCCAATCATATACTGAAGAATTTTATAAGTTAAGCATAAGAACTAAGCATGAAGAAGATGAGGAAGAAATGGTCGCTATATATTTGAATGGTATCAGGTATAATATTCAAGATGATATCAGTTTGTTGGCACTAAAATCAATTGAGCAATGCTTTCAAATGGCAATGGGAGCAAAAGAAAAACTAAAGAGGATACAAGAGAAGGTAGTAATATGAAGAGGTTGCACTTTTAGGGGTAGAGGTACACCATCAAGGAAGCCTGAGGAAGACCATGAAGATGTTGAGAAGAACAAATAACAAGCTCCTAAAGCAAGAGGAGGATGGATAGGTGGAAGAAATAATTTCGGATAAAGGAGAGATTTCAATGAGTTTGCAGGTATGTGTTATAGGTGCAATGAATTTGGACACCCATATTTCAAGTGTCCTCAAAACCAAATTTCAACTTCAAGTGGTGATAGGAGTGAAAGAAGAACACAATTGATTCAAGAAGAAGAATGTGAAAGTTCAAGCAAACCTGTAAATCCAAAGGTAGGAGAAGCACTCATTATGAGAAGGACTTTGTTATAAGCAGCTAAGGAGGATGACATGAGCCAAAGAAGGAGTCTCTTTAGAACCTCATGCAAATGCAAAGGTAAAGTGTGCCAAGTTGCTATTGATTCTAGTTCTCAAGATAACACGATGTCTAGGGAAATGGTAGACAAATTGAATTTAGAGAAGATTCCTCATGTAGCACCTTACAAAGTTTCTTAGGTGAATGATAGTCAAACCTTAGTGGTGAATGAGAAATCCTATGTGGATTTCCAGATTGGGGAGTATAAGAATAGAGACTTATGTGATATATTTCCAAGGGATTGTTCCCATCTACTCTTGGGAAGGCCATGAAAATTTGATAAAAGGTCCATGTATGATGGTTGGGAAAACACCTATACAATTTGGAAGGATGATTATAGTTTCAAACTAACTCCTTTGTAGGGAAAAGAGAAGGATAAAGGAAAAAATAAGGTTGTGATTTTTGGAAAAAAAAATCCTATAAGGCTTGAGGATAGTATGGACAACATGTTTTCTGATTTGGAGTAGGGTTATGGTGTTGGGATAGTAAGGAAGATGCCTACAAATGGTGCTAAGACAATGGTATCTAATGGTGATGAACCTATTGAGAAGATAGGAAAAGGGTCTAAGAAGGTTATGCTTAGTTAGAGGGGAAAAATGATGTGAAGCCCATGGAGAAGATTGATATACGAAAGGTTAGTGGTGAGTTGTTGATAACACAACAAGAAGGAATTAGGAAACTGGAAGAGATCCTGATTGGGACAGTGGTATGTCTTATAACAGCCCATGGAGTCGAAGGACAGTTAGGTTTAGATAGGGAAAAAGGCTCTAAAAAACTGAAAACATAGTGGTATATGGAACTGCACAAGCAAGGGCAGTAGGTTTGATGCCTAATTACAAAGTTCATAATGGAGTGGAATGATTGTATGGGCAGGGACTGAGCCTTGAGGAAGGATATGTTGCTTGGACAAGGTAGAATATGGTTGAAATAGGTGGAACATCAACCTTGAGAGGTAGAGAGAATAGGGGTAAGTACCAATAAGAAACGGTAGCAAAAGACAAGGTAGGCATGGGTAAAGGGTGGTTTAGAGGCATGAAAGTAAGGAAGTTCACTTATTTTTGTCTAAGGGTAGAGGATAGACCACCTACTAATTTGATTTCAAAGAATGGGACAAGACTACATGCATACAAGGTTTAGAAGGCAGAGTGGACTACAAGTTTTCATTGTGCAATTCAGAAAAGAGGAAGTACAAGTCAACATTGGCTTTGTGGAGTGCCAATTGGAGCAAGATAGACCTATACTCATGAGACATGAGTCCTTTTTATTATGGTGTGTATGGTGCAAGAGAACCAACCTTTCCTATGTTTTTCCATTAAGTGTCTTTTGGGAAAAGGGTGTTAGGATGTTTTTCTTGAGTTCATGAGTCCTAATAAGGTCCAAAGTGACCATTCTATTGTAATTGATCAACTTTGAGGGGATTTTGTAGTCATCTTGTAAGGTTTACAAATCATGTGCAAGGAATTGTCAAAGTTGACAAGAGGTGTCCAGGAGTATAGAATGTTGTTTTCTTGAGTAAGTCATGTTTCTTAGGTGAATAAGGTCTCATTAGACCATTTGTAATAGGTTGGGTGATTAAGAGGGTAAAAAATGTAAACATTGCAAAGTGTGTAAGCGTGTTGTCATTAAATGTGTAAAAGGTGTAATTATGACCTCCAACGGTCGTTAGAAGTTTAAAAGTTGGTTGTAAGGTATTTGGTCACTGGTTGGAAGAGGAGAAGCCTTTAAAAAGGCATGGAAAATCATTTGTAATGTTGACTAGAAGTTTTGAAGAATTGGCAATAAGGAATCTTTGCGTTTTTATTCATTTTCTAAGTTTCTTTCACATTTTGCAGATCTGTATGAACCCGTACAGCCATATTTTTTTATGTAAGCTTTCATATTTTATAAAGGCCTATGATAGCATTGTTTTGCATCAATTTTGAAGGAAACTAATTGAGTTTTGTTGTAGAAATCACTATTTTCTTGCAGCAGACCAAAGACACCCTATTAGAGGGTTTTGTAACCAAAATCATGTTTTAAGGGCCCATGCACCAACTATGACCACTGTAACAAGTGTAATGGTCCCTAGGGAGTCTGAGTAGAATGTAGAATGCATGAATAGCGTTGTGGAGGAGAAATAAGGGAGATAGGTTTTCTCATTTGTTGATTTTGGGAAGGAACACATGAAAATGGAGCTTTGGGTCTAGGGTTTGACAAAATCAATGAGAATGGGGAGTTTTTTTCAACATTTGAGCATATTGGGGTCAAAATATAAGTGTTTGAGTTAGTGGAAAGGTTAGGAAAGTTGTGCAAGTGGGACTTTGAATAAACCCTCTTGGTTTGGCAATAAATCAAGGGTTTTAGAGTAACTTGCAATGTTGGAAGAGTCAATCCTAGGAATAAATTGTGGAATTAGAGGTTTGAGGGCATCAGAAATTCTTCCCCAAGGTTTCAGGTGTTTGTGCTAAGTTTAAAGGGAGATTTCTTTGTAATTTAGCCCTAATTAGCCTAATTAGGTTAGCGTAGGAGTGGTGAATTCAAGGGTTGGTCCAAAGGAATTGTGTCTGGTTAAGAGATATGTTTTATAATTCTTAAATGGGTATCTGAATCCACCATTTATTTTCCAAGTGTTTTGGGAAGTGACAGAGTTATAGGACAAAATTTGAGTTTGCACTACTACTAGGATTGTAAGGGTGAAAGGGGGAAAATCAACTTCTGATTGTTTTCAAACTTTTAGAATTGTTTGAATTGGTCTAATAGGCCATTTTAATCTTATTAAATGACTTTTGAAGGAAGGTTGTCACTTTGAGTGAGTTTGAGCCTCTTGGGTCTACATCAGTAAAACAGGCCTTTCGGCTATAAAATCTACTTTTCGTTCCCATTTTTCTAGGATATTAGATGTGTTTCTCCACTGAGTTGGTGTTTCATTTCTCTTAAGTACAAATCTTCTCAAACTACTAATGATGTTTTAGAGGTCTTGGAGATGAGGCTATTTTTGGGACTCAAAATGTTGAAAACCTGGATTGATATTTCACTTCATTTTATTCTAGAGGATATGTTGTGAAGAATCTACTTGAACTAGCATTGAAGTTCAAGAAAATGTTGATATATTATAATTTTGAGTGAAGGAATAATCCAAGGTTTTTTTCTAATTTTGAATCCTAAAACTAGCTTAGTGTCTTTGTTTTTACAAATGGATGATGCAAATTATGACGTGTTTTGGGAGTCTAATTGTTTATGTTCTCACAAGATTTAACTAGCTTAAGATCAGTTTCTATTTTTTACTAGAAAGTAAGGAAAAAGCAGTAATCTTAGAGAAATAGTGGTAATTTCTATCAAAAGTAGCCATATTTATGTCAATAGCGACCAAGTCTAAAGGATAACTTTGGTAGATTTCTCAAAAGTGGCCTTTGTTTGTGATTTTTCTAACTGGTAAATTATGTAGGAAAAAGTGGTTGTCTTGATCAAAGTGATCGTATTTTAGTCAACTACAGCTAAGAAAATGGATCAAGTGCAAAAATTCTAGGACCAACTGCGACAATTTTATGTCAAGTGCATTCAATTTTTTGAAAGTGATAGGTTTTTTATACTGACTGTCAAAATCTAGAAAGTAAAAGCAATTTTTTTTAGGTCAATTGTTGTAATATTTAGTCAATAGTAGCATAAATAGAAGCAATAGAGGCTTTCTATGTTGATTTATTTTTCCAGTTTCTATGTTGCAAGTAGTTTGGATAAATTTGTAGATTTGATGTCTCATTTTGATTTGATTTGAGAATTTTGGCAAGTGATATGATACAACATAGTAGTAAAAAATATTTGACCCTAAATGTCTATAGATTAAGCAAGTTTCTTTCCACAAAAGCTTAAAGTTTGTGAAAGTCAAAATACTAAAGCCATAGTTCCCAATGTTGACCTATTGTTATTGTGACTTGAAATGTAAGCCTAAATATTTGAAAACCTTTAGAGATATTTGTTTAAGATATTTTTTAAGGAGTACAAATGTAGGGATCTTTTCAAAGGTATTCACACTAAGTCCAAAGGGTTTAGTGTTTGATAACCATGTTCAATGCTTGTTTTGATGTGTTCATTTTAATTCAAGCAAAGTTTTGATGTTTCAAAGTAATGAATAATTTTAGAAAGTTCGTGAAGATAATTTACAACCTAGAGATAGGCATGTTATTTTAGGTGGGCTTACCTCATGCCTTGAAGGGATGATTTTACATGCAAATTATGGAGAGTGTTTTAATCTGAACCATAAATCAGACTTGGTAAGTAACTTTTTGAAAGAAAAGTTTTGATGCACCACTTTCAAAGAATTTTTTGGCTAAAAAGGTGGCCTCTACTACATTGGTTCATAGTTATGCTTAGGGGATCCAATGCTTTGATAGCATCCTACAAGCCATTTAACGCTTTAAATAACTTACTTGGGGCCCTATATACACAATGACACCTCCCATTCCATGAATGGAACTGATGGCAAAGTAATCACCAATTAATTCATTCAAAATTTAGCCTTGACCATTTATATAGTGGCCTGAGTGAAAAACCACTTTGATTCACCTTTGATTTCTCCAACATGGGATGTGTCTCAAAGGAAGACCCTCTAAAGGTAATGCTTTAAAAATGAAACAAGTGCGAAACTCAAAATTCTTTTTGTCACCCAAGATAGCCAAAATATGTGAGGGGAGAGGATAGACACTTAGTTTTCCAAACATGAATGACACAACATACAATCCATCACAATATTCTTTTTAAGCCCCTCGAGTGATGCTATCCAAAAAAATAAATGAATTGTATACAAGATAACAAATTTTTTTTTTTTATGTGCACCAATTTGAAGTGTCATGGATTTCAAGTACGTAGATATCAGTATGCAAATCATAATGTATTTTTCCATTTTTAAGCACCAAAACTTAGTGTTGCTAGTAACCTTGTCTTTAATGTGGTCAATAAAAAAAAAAATTGTTTCGTCAACATAATAAAGGCGTTGGTCAAAAGACAACATTCCATTTTATGAGCACCAAAACTAAAGTGTTGTTCTAATCTACAAAATATATTGAAAGTTCTTTTTAGAACACCAAATCAAAAGCATGAAAGTTGTGGGGTTCATTTATATATCATCAAATTGAAATTTTTCTAAGCTAGAAAGCTTTTGTAAAGTTAATTTTAAGCACCAAATCAAAAAAAAATTCTAAGCTAGAATTTTTTTTGAAAGATTCTTTTTAAAGCACCAAATCAATTTTTTTTCTAAACTAGAAATATTTTTGAAAGA
Organism: Sequoia sempervirens; assembly: GCA_007258455.2. Taxonomy (NCBI): domain Eukaryota; kingdom Viridiplantae; phylum Streptophyta; class Pinopsida; order Cupressales; family Cupressaceae; genus Sequoia; species Sequoia sempervirens. The sequence continues at coordinate 6,360 of VDFB02378921.1, read as the reverse complement.
TTCCTTTCAAAACACCAATTTGAAAGCATGTAAGTTGTGGGGTTCATTTTTATAGCACCAAATTGAAAGATGTTCTAAACTAGAAAGCTTTTTTTTTTTTTAAATTTGGGCTTGGACCATTCGCTTTCTCTGCAATAAAATTGTTAGTTGTTTTTGATGTAAAGTGTACCATATCATGCAATAGCTACACAAACAAAGTTAGAAAACACAAAACATCCAAAACAAGAACCTATTAGCATCAGAAATAAAAAAAATCACTTTGCAGATTTTAGATAAAAAATAAGAGATAAAAGTGATGAGGGCACAACCCGAGACACGAAAATAACCCACAAACAAGAGAATAATTTTATTATTCAGAAAATGGAGCTTCTTACATGCAGAGGATCTCAAATCCCCAAGTTCTACAACATGCAAGCTACAGAAAGCTACAAATTAACCCTTTCGCAATATGCGAGCTTGTCCCCAAAAAGTTACCCAAAAATTAGAAAACCCGCCCATAAATAGAGCTCCTCCTTAGTTTGGAGCCAAAACAACATTCAAATTGAGTTTAGGCGGTTTTGGCGCCGAAAATTTACAACAAGAAGTTCAAATTTGGAAAGGGCATTTGCAATGGTAACTTCTAGAAAGTGCGCCAACTTCGCGGGGCCATAACTTTTGATCCAGGACTCCGATTCGCGAACCGTTCGAACCGTTGGAAAGCTCTCGAAGTCAAGAACGCGCTCAAAATCCGCTACGCCGATTTCGGCAAGTTTCGGGGCCGATCCGGAAGCTCTAAGTGCCTCAAATCCCACTCGGAAGATTTTCAGGTGCAAATCTGGGCAACAAAAACTGCAATATCTTTCCACCCAGGAAGAGAAAATAAAAACCGTGAATTGGGAATTTTATTATGACGAAAAGGGTATCCAAAAATGTAAAAACACCTGAAAAATGATAAACTTGAAATTTCACTATTTTTGGGTGATGCAAGATTGCCCTTACACCAGCGGATGCTCCCATCAAAAGCATAAATTTTAATCAAAAGCGGCCCTATTACTTTTAGAAAATGCAGTTATTATGATCAAAAGTGGTTTTGATAGGTGCAACTATGGTCCTAATTTTTGAAAGCAGCCATGTTTCTTAATCAAAGGCACTTAAAAAAATCAAAAGTGGCTGAAAAAAAGGCAACTGCAATCAAAATGAAAAAATGACTGTGTGAGTTTTCTATAGCATTCACGTAATTATTTTTCAAGTGCATTTCTAGAAAATGCATCTACATTACAAAAACTACAATTTATCAATTAAAACTCATAAAATATTAGTGTTAAGGACCATGGTCCCACCGAGCGTGCCAGAATGTGTAAGGGGGAAATTGATTGGTGTAAGATAATCAAACATACATGAATTAAGCTAATCTAATTCAAATGAAAGATTTATATTCATACCCATTACTCATGAAATGAGACTATGAAGAAATGAAATCAAATAATGTAATTGAAGTATAGAACATAGATTGAATTCATAAAACATAGTGTTACCATCCTGTGTTGAAGTGTATCAATATGAAGCCTCCATTTATGCATTGCAAAAGCTCCAAATGTGTTTTTTGATTGAAGATGTGTGTCAAAGTTCTTCAAGAAATTGATTGAATTTGGAATTAATTCATTGTGTAAAAGATGTCAATTCTTTGATCATTTTCAAGGATGAAGAGGATTGTTATATAAATGAAACTTGGGAAATAGGGTTCCACCTTTTAGGAGATGGAACTAGGGGTTTAAGGCCTATTTCACTTTAGTTCATTCAAGAAAATCCTTAGAGATCTCAATCTAGGGATGGAATTAGGGAAAGATATCTACAATAAGGTATCCTAAAGTGTGATTAGAGACAACAAGGGGGTTGACCACCAAGAAAAGGCTTGTAAAGACAAGTAACATGCAAAACCTAACAATGTAACCTAGAAAATGATCTGAAATCAAAATAGTAGACTAGAGAAGGATAAAGGGGCACTTGGAAAACTAAAGAATCTTAGAACAAGGTCTGAAAACTTGAAAATCTGAATTTTAATGCACACTGGGACTCATACACTAGTAGGGGTGATTTAGTCCCATTTTAGGGTTTCGGGCTAAAACTAGAATCTAGAACCGCTAAACCAAGATCTATAGTCTAAAATGCTTGAAATCTAGTATACTAGGACTCATACGCCACAAGTGGTGATTTAGTCCTATTATCAAGGTTGATTTGAAACTCTAGTATCCTCTAATGTTCTCCTGTAGCTTCTCTCATGTCAAATATTGGAGTCTGAAACACTGAATTGTAACTTATAGATGATATTTCGTGACCTTGTAGTGTAGATGACAACTTTGTAAACTTGACAACTTTTCTCCAATCTTTCTCTTCAATGGATCTTCAACCTAGATCTACAAATTATACATCAAAGAGAGGGAAAAATATTGTTTTATTAGTGGATAAGGGTTTTCCTTCGTCAAACCCCATTTTGGTAATCAAACCTTGAAATGAATAGAAATAAAATGAAGGAATGATGAATAAACAAATAAGCTATGTTGTAACTCACCAAACCCTTGGAATAAAGGCTGCAATCTTGTATGTAATGGCTAGGTTGAATGTAGATCTTGACTCTTGATTGTATGTTATGGATCTTGACTTGAATGCTTGCTTGAATCATGATAGCCTAAATCACAAATGTTAGCCAAAAAACAAACATGATGCATGATGACTTTGACACAATGCTTGATTATTGAAAGTAGCTCCAAAATGCTTGATAATAACTTTTGAATGCTCTTAAATTCTATAATGCTTGAATTCTTAGATCACATTTTCTCATGAAAATTGCTAGGAGAAAATATGTGAAATAACTTTGTATTTATACTTGTTTATGCCAAATTTCTCGAAATTTCAACACTACAAGCTGACATCAGATCTAGGAGAATAAAACCTTGCCAATAATTTGAATTTGAAATAGATCCGAAGTATTAGTCCCAATAGGCTAATATTGGGACACAAATTTCAACAAATGTTAAGTTCTATGCTAAATTCAGATTTAGCCCCCAAAACTTAGGTGGGACCCATATGCCCAAGGTGGCATATGAGTCCCAAATCACTAAATCTAGGACATACAAACAAAAATCATTAAATTTGGATTGGTTACTTGATATGTGTCAAGATTATCCTTAGAAATATGCATTATATAAGGCTCGTGGATGCAAAATAGGACCAAATAAGGCATAAAGAAGTCCAATTTTAGCAGGGAGAGCCCAAAAAGTGTGAAAATGCAGATGGATACATTTTTCTACACTACAATAGATTTTATGATTTGAGATGAACATGCAAGATTAAACAATGTTGAATCAAGATCAAAGGTTGAAAGCTATTGAGAAGAATTAGGTTTCTTAGTTAGCTTCTGTGATCAAATTAGTTCAGGATATTGACTGATCAATCAAAGGAAATAGATTGCCTAATCAATGGAATTGAGGAAATGAAGTTGAGCCTTCAATAGGACTGAAGAATAGATGTATCAATTAGGCAATAGATGGATCAGTTAGGAAATAGATGGATTAGTCAACCAATCAGAGTGAGCAATTGGTGGTCATAATTTGTTCACTCATGAAAGTGGGTGAGGGTAATTAATTGATTTAATTAATTAATATTTTTGAGTTGAACGTGCAATTCATGTTTGAATTTTACAACCAAAGTTGTATTTGTTTGTTTTTACCTTTTTGAATGATGTTTTGTATAATTAATTTAATTATTCAATTTTAAGGGAAAGTGATTTAATTAAACTATTAAGTGGTAATAATTTAATTGATTTAGCAGAATAGGGTAAATTAGTGACATAATTAAATAATTTATTTTATTTTATTAATTAGGAGGAATAAATATTAGATAAATGATAAAATAATGAATTAATTAAATAATTAAAGATTATTTAATTAATAGAGGAAATTATGGTTTTTGATGTAAATGATGTGAAATGTAGTGATATTAAATGTTTATGATGTAAATGATGATTAAAGATGAATTAATTAAATATTGTTAAATCACTTAATTAATAGATGAATACAAAATTTGATATTAAATAATAATGTATTATTTAATCATTTAGGGAAGAAGGGTGAAATTTAGTGTTGTTCGCCAATCAAAATAATTTAGGGTATCCACACTTGTATAATTCAATCTTTATATCTTATCAAGGATTCTAGGAGTCACATTCTAGCCAAAGAATTTAATGTGCTAGTGCATCCCTATGCAATGAAATATTCCTTAGATATGTTGCTAGACATGTTGGACCACTAAAATAGTATTTACATGCTCATAAAAGTATCCTAGTGCCATTTTTTGATCTACAACATTTAGGATTCTTTATTTGGAATTCAAATGCCCATTTAGGTAATAGAGGAAATTAGGGTTTTTGATGTAAATGATATGAAATGTAGTGATATTAAATGTTTATGATGTAAATGATTTATGATGAATTAATTAAATAATTTTAAATCACTTAATTAATAGATGAATATAAAATTTGATATTAAATAATAATGTATTATTTAATCATTTAGGGAAGAAGGGTGAAAGTTAGTGTTGTTCACTAGTCAGGACAATTTAGGCTATCCACACTTTTATAATTCAATCTCCATATCTCATCAAGGTTTCTAGGAGTCACATTCTAGCCAAGTAATTTAATGCACTAGTGCATCCCTATGGAATAAAATATTCCTTAGATATGTTGCTAGACATGTTGGACCACTAAAATAGTATTTACATGCTCATAAAAGTATCCTAGTGCCATCTTTTGATGTACAACATTTAGGATTCTTTATTTGGAATTCAAGTTCCCATGCTCATTTCATTATGTTCACATGGCCTTATGTGTGAATCTATAGCTTTGAGGAATCTAATAGATTTTTGGTAGGATTCAAAGGATCTTTCATAACTTCATCACATTCAAAATTGGAAACTAATGGAATCCTAGGAAGTGTAGGGGGAAGGTATCATTTGGTATTCAAATTACAAGATTTTAAGTTTTTTATTTCTTAAATATTGTATATAGGATTTTTTTTTTGTAGGTATAACATTAGGGTTTTGGGGATGTGAATGCCACGAGGAATGCAAGATAAATAGAGGGAATTCAAAAATTAGGAGTCAAGTTCTAGGGACTCTAGGGGCCACATGAGAAAATAAAATTTTTAGTCTTGAGAAAATGGAATGGAAAGATAATGGAACTTGTATAAGTGAGATGTCACATGATAAAGTTTCTAAATATATTCCAATATTAAAAAATTTAGAGGTCTAAAAGAGGAATACATTACATGGAGAAAGGATTAGGGAAATGGGATACCCACAATAATTTCTCAAGAGGTACATGATTGTATTAAAATAATTGGTGTATCATGAGGAGAAAGCATGATGGAGGTGAAACACAAGGAAAACATATATTAGGAGACACAAGAGCACCAATTAGGGAAATAAGCTACCTACTAGCATTCAAGAGAGAGGGATGAAATTTGAAAGTTTAGAAGGAACTTTGAAGTGGAAGATAATATTGGGATTTTGACATAATTGATATGAGTTGGGAGTGAGGGAAATATATAAGGCCCAAAAACAACAAAAAGGGTGAGAAGGGATCAACATTTAGAGATATATGATACCATAATTGGTAAGCGAAATAAAATATTGTCAAGGTTCAAGGTTACATGATATGACATCCATTCAAGATAAGGTGTTAGATAAAATTTTAGGATACTAATTCTGTCATAGATTAGGAATTGAGGAAATCAAATGCTCAAGGATCATCAAAAGGAAATTTGTAAAGGCTTATAAATGGATGTAAGATGTTATAGTTCAAACCTTTGGATTTGAGTTTACTATGTATATAATTAAATGCATTCCCCAATATTTGGAATTGAAAAGTAAAAAGACCAACATGAGATGGGGCAAATGAATGTACATAGATCTATGGAAAATAGAAATAGGTAGAAAAATAAGAAAAATCCTAAAATCCTATATAAGGAAGAGGTAGTGTCGAGGTCCAAGGAAGAATTGAAGGAAAAGTATGCAAGTAAAGGAAGTCTCAAAAATATGACAAGACTAAGTGGGGGTTCAACGAACTAGAATTAGGAGGAAAATATAAAGGAAAAGGTTACAAGTTAAGAAAACCCCAAAGGTAGTCCAAAGGTAAAAATTGGGAAGAATAATTGCATACTTAGAAAATTTTAAAATGTTATAATTTAAGAACATGAAAAAGCATGGGGAACATAAAAGCAAAAAACTTAGGCACAAAAGTGATCAAGGGGGGCTACTAAAGGAGTATTTGATTGATTATCAATGGTAGAAAAATTAATGCCAAGGCAACAAAAATGTAGCATAATA
>VDFB02378920.1:0-41975 GCA_007258455.2 Sequoia sempervirens | reverse complement strand
CTTTTATCAAAAATTATTTTTACCATCTGCTGATGTTTGGTAATCCTATCTACCACAACCTCCCTTTCTTTCTCTAGCTTGTTAAAATACATAATTCACTTTTCCAAAGCGGTCTAAAATTTCTCAACTTCTATAGTCTTCTACAAATTAAGTGCTGAAATCTCCAATGGTTTAGGCAAGGTGCTATCGATACCGTATACTAATTGAAATGGGGATATCCTGATGGCTCTTTTATAAGTAACTATGTCAGCCCATAGAGCATCATATAACTTTTTATGCCATCGTCTTTGATTTTCATCGACCAACATCTTGATGATGGAGAATAAATTCTTATTACTTGACTCAGCCTACCCATTTCCTTGAGGATAATAATCAGATGAATGAGTGAGACTAATGCCATAATCATAGCAAAAAAGAGTGATTTCAGCAAAAGATAAAAAAGCTAGCATTATCAGTTACAATTTTCTTGGGTACTCCAAACCTTACCGAAATATTCTCCTTCAGAAATTTACACACCACCTCAGTGGTAGTATGTTTCACTGGAATAGCCTCCACCCATTTGGTGAAATAATCCATATCAATTAGTATGTGTGTGTGTCCTGCACTAGAAATTTGATTGATTGGACCAATAAAATCTAGCCCCCATTGTTGAAAGGGCTCAACAATTACCATAGGTTTCAAAGGTAAGGCAACAAGCTGTGGTCTGCCAGTGAATTTTAAAAACTTTTCATATTTTGATACCCAATTATAATCGTCTTTGAACATACTTGGCTAATTAAATCTATGACGTAGAATTTTGAAGGCTGTTACAGAAGCAAAAAAATGTCCACCACATGCTTCACTATGAAAGACTTTCAATAAATTCTTTTGCTATTCTTTATCAACACACCTCAAGAAAGTTCCATCTACACCTTTTTTATACAATTTCCCTTCCTAGAGAACATATTTGTTTTCTTTAAGTTTTAAATTCCTTTTTTCTTAAGATGATAAATGTTATGGGCAATCACCATAGGTTAGATAATAAGAGATTAGAAAACCAATCATTAGTTGTGCTTGTAAATAGTACTAATGGTAACTCTTCTTCTTCAACTAGTTTAATTTCAACAATCATTTTGGCCAGTTCCTTTCCCCTTCCTAGATTAGTGGGTTTAATATCTAAATCATATTCTTGGATTTGAGCTATCCAAGACCCTCTTTTATTGCAACCAATGTCTTGCTAAGTAAGAATACTTTCATAGCAGTTTCAGGAACAAAAGTAGTAGTATGAGAATGAAGAATATAAAATCTAAAACTCTTGAGTGCCTTCACAATAGTATAGGCATGTTTTTTAGGAGGAAAATACTTAAGCACACACTTTTTTAGAGGAGTACTCATAAAAGAGATAGGAGCTTTTAGACCTTGCTCATTTTTTTGTAGAAAGATGGCTGGCAAGGTGTGCTCGGAGGCATAGCTATATATAATAAAATCTTTAGTAAAATCAGGACAAACTAAAGTAGGAGCATTTTCAATTGTAGTTTTAATATCCAAAAAAAATTGTTTTCCTTCCTTGCTCCATTTAAACACTGGGTGGTCCTTCATCATATTAGAAATAGGCTTTGTTATCTAAGAAAAATTATACACAAACCTTCTCAAAAAGTTCACTTGACCAAAGAAAGATTTGATACCATCTTTATTGGTAGGTAATCCCAATTGCATGATTTCTTTTATCCTCTCTGGATCTATTTTGATTCCATCCTTTGAGAAAATATGACCTAAGAGTTTTGCCTCAGTTACAGTGAAGATGGACTTCCTAGGATTTAAAGAGATAACTTATTTTTTGTAGCACTCCAATACCACTTCCAGATCATGTAGGTGATCAGCTCTCCTTTTAGAAAAATCTGTTAGGTCATCCAAATAGATTACTATAATTTTATTCCTCAGATCACCAAAAGATAAGTCTATGTCCCTTTGAAAAGTGGCCACTAAATTAATATGACCAAATGGCATTCTATTGTAGGAAAAAACTTCAATAGGCGTAGTGAATGCCATTTTATGTTGGTCTTCTAGAGAAACTTCAACTTGATTATAGCCTGAGAAGCCATGAAGCGTGGACATCATTTAAGAACCAGTAACTGTTTGCAGAATATGATCCATCACCGGTAAAGGATAATTTTCTTTTAAGGATGCCTGATTTAAATTTATGAAATCCACATATATCCTTATTTCTCCATTCTTCTTTCTAACAGGGACTATATTGGCCACCCAAGTGGAGTGATGGGTGGGATAAATAATTCTAGCCTTAAGCATTTTTTCAAGTTCATTGAAAATAGCCTCTACAACCTTAGGATTGTAAGTCCATTGTTTTTTCCTATAAGGCGTAGCACCAGGTTTCAGTGGAATTTTATGCTGAAATTCTCCATTTTTGAACTTCTTCAAATCTACATAACGCCATGTAAAAACATCATTGTACCTTGTGAATAGGGAGATTAGTCTCTCCTCTTCTTGAGAACAACACTTTCCAATGCACACTATTTTAGGATCATCTTATGTACCAATATTCACCTTATCATACTCAACAAATGTTTCAATAGAGACTTTTCCTTTTTGTTTCAAATATTGGTCATGTCTATTGAACATATGTTCAAGAGAGACTAAACACTTTGGGATCTTATTACCTTTCAATTGAATAACTTCATTTTTCTTTCCATTAGGAGCAACAATGTCACCTTCTAAAACATCATTGTTTCCATCATTGCTACCTTCAAAATAAATGTGAGCAAAGCCTTCAACTTTTTCTTAAAACTCAATAATCTGTTGATCATTATTGAACACCTACCAATGATTTACATTGTCAGGAACACTAGGCCTATACATAATTTCAATTCTGTAGGACTCATCTTTAAAATCTAGATGCAGAAAAATAAATGATGTTGAAACTGCCAAGGAATCAGCCCTAGCATTTTGCTCCCTGGGGACATATTCTATTGAAAAAGCATCAAAATCTTCTATACAATCCCAAAATTTGTTCCTAGAATGCTTAAGTCATCCATTCTTCACAGTGTATATTTTCCTCACTTCATTACTAGTTATGTGTCTTCGACGAACCTCAATTGTTTGATACCTTTTTCTCTAGCTACACTTAGACCCAACAACAAAGCTTCATACCCGACCGTATTATTGGTATTAGAAAAATCCAATTTGAAAGAAAAAGGGAAATTTATAGCCATCAACTGAAATAAAAACTACTCCAGCACCTGACCCAACATTAGCACAACTTCCATCGAATTCGAGTGTCCATAACTCATTTACTAAATCAGGGCTGATAGAGTTTAAACTTTCCCCTTGATCAAAAGTACACATATAGGTTCTTGTTCCAGTTTCAACAAATAAAATATCTTCCCTTGAATCACCAGACTTTAAGACAATAAACTTGGCCTTAGGTTTAGGATTCAAATGAATTTTCTTCCCATCCAAAGGCATTAAGGCATGAGACCAATCCATCTGAATTTCTCCACCCAAATGTTTACAAAAACTCCTACTCAAGAGCATGCCATAACTAGCAGGGATATCAACAACCAATATAGTTAATTTCAGCCTCTTTTTAGGAAAAGTAGTGAGGGCTACTTGAGCATCTTTAATTTGACCAATAATATGATCTGGGGACCCATCCATGGAATAAAATTTTCCTTGGGAAGAGGTATAAGACAAACCTAGGGCTTTGGCTATTTGAGCAGGCATCACATTTTTAGAAGCACCATAATCAATAATATAATAACTCAGCCTAAAACCAACAATATATAATGATATATAAAAAGGTTCTAGTTTCTTGAATGAATTTTGTGAACTTGAAGGTTTATCTATGGTATTAGATCAAATATGATTCTCAAGATTGACTTCACTGCTACAAAAAAATTGGGCATTACATTGGAACGGTGAAGGCTCTTGTTTAACATATCTCACTAACCTATCCAATTCAAAAGGATTGAGTATCAAGTATTTAGATTGTGAAATTTGAATCTTGGCATTCTTGCAAGACTCAACTATGTCAAATGAATTGAAAGAAAGAGGGGTAGAAGATGAAGAAGATGGTACCTCAGTTTGCACATTATTGGGAGCATTTTCCTCTTGCTTTTTCTACCTTGTCAAAATGTACTTAGGGGTTGAAGACGAGCGAGCAACCTAATTAGCTTTGGCATGTTGTGCTCTAGTGAAAACAACACAATGAAGATCATCGGCTCTAACATATACATCTTCTCTTGCTTCAACCTCTGATACAAACTCAAAAAAGGTCACGCCAACATCATTAGACGAATTAGGTTCCTCCACATATGGTTCAACACTATGTTCATTTGTTGAAAGCATTTGCATGAATATAATCATCTCAAGACAAGTAGCTCCATCATGATCTAAAGTCAAATGGAAATTACAATGATTCCCATTACTAGAGGAAGAAGGACCTTCAATTGCCAGCCTTTGATTTGGAGCAGGCAATAAGACCATCATATCAAGAGCTCCCTGGTAATTCCTGGAAATATCTTGATAAGATGTCTGTGTGGAACTGATTGGAATTTTCCTCTTAAGAGCAATAATGTCATTAGCCAATCTTTGAATGACTAGATCAGTAGAATTCACTGGTGAATGCTTACCTATTTCTAATTCTTTTTCCATTTTCTAGAGATAATCAGATCATCTTTAATTTATACAACCCTATCTTCTGTAGCAGTGAAATCAGCTGCACCTTCCCTTTTAATAATGAAGCTCACATCTGGTGGAAGAGTGTTAATGAATATTGCTTTTAGCAATTCAACACCATGCCTCATGTTTGCAGTAATTTTGTTATACAACTTATTAAACTTAGCCACGAAATCCCTCATTGACTCATGAATTTCTTTCTTCATTGAACCTAATTGAGCAACCAAGACTTGATCGTCTTCTGGAGACTTCAATATTTTCTCAAATCTTGTTCTTAAGGTATCCCAATTGTTAATAGATCCATTGGGAAGAGAATAAAACCAATCAATAGCTGCATCTATCAAAGATTCTGCAAAGAGTCTCATAGCAACATCCTCATGTTTTATTGCAAGAATAGAAGAGGTGACAAAGAGAGCTTTCATATGTTCATCAGGAGAAACTTTTACATCCCCACTGAATTTGGGTATGATCTTTCCTGAACCTTTGGGTAAGTCATGGAGTTGTGCACCAGCTCCAAAGGTTAAAGGACCTATGATAGTCCCCCATGGGATTGGTTGTGCCATTACTAGAGGAAAATTTTCTTGTGGAGGAAGGGTAGTACCACACAAAAGAAGTTCTTGGCATGATATTTTTGGAATACCAACTACACTAGGTTTATGAGGACGAGGAGAAGATGGTCTATTGATAGAATTGACTTTTTGAGTGGGTGAAAAATATGAAAAATCAACAGTTTCTAAAAACTCAAAATCTTTATCCACAAGTCCCTTTTTCTTATCACTCCTAGTATACCTATTAGAAGCAAGGTTTAGACAAGAAAATGATAGACCAACAGAGTCACCAACTTTTGTTTATTGAGGGTTTCGTGGAGGGTTTTTCCTATTGTTTACTTGATTTCTAGGAGCCTATACAAAAGGAAATCTTACTCTTTTAGCAAAAGGTGGTATGTTTTCTATGAAGACAATCTCCTGAGCATTCTTAAAGTGTATTTCATTTTCTCTAATAATATCCCCAAGTTCCTCCTATTCTTCTAATACCTCATTAACTCTTTGATACTGATAGTTGGTTCTTCTCCACTCCCAAGCAAGTAACCTAAGACCAGTAATTATATCTTCTTTATCACCAACTAACCAATCTACATTAGGCTAAAGGATAAGACAATTACACCTTTAAAGAACTGTTGCTATTATTCATAGAGCAACCCATTATACAATAATTATTTTATAAGTTATCCCCAGCAAAGTCACCAAAAATCTGTTGGTTGAAAAATTTATCACCTAACTCTATATTCTCACACCCACAAAGGTGACAAATGTAACCATAGTTGAATCAACAATCATATAATTCACAGACCGATTCTCTACTTATTTTAGAAGGTGGCAACTACACTCGTTTGATATTCAAATAATAATCTTTAACTTTTGTTGCTTTTAACTAGAAAGAAAATAAAGGTAGGGGCTTCTAACCAGAAATCTTTAAAGGTATTCAACATTTTCATAAAATAAAACTCAAAATACTTCACAATTTGAATGAAATCAAAGATCACCACAAAACCCTTATTCACATATAAATGATACTATAGTGATGCAACAAATAAAAATATCTATCTTCCCAATCATAGATTAAACACTGGCAGAACATTCAACATAAGAAGAACAGATTCATAAACCATAATTCAAAGATTACGCATGCACAAATTCCACCATTGTCTTCTATATCAAAATAATAGATAGAAAATATTTAGATAACAAAGTTTTTTTCTAATGAGAAAATCAAAGTTTTCCCAAAATATCCTAAGCATAGCAGCCAAATCCATATTTAAAGCATAAAAAAATTGTCATGGTAATAGTTTCCTGAAAGTAATACCCACACTAAATGATTAAAAGAGTTTTAAGTTTAAAGAGCCAAAATAAAGAAAGCATGATGAAATACTAAAATTAATTATGCATAATCTCCCACCGCTTCAGCTTCTTCATCTTCCAAGTTTTCGACAACTTCTTGTTAGAACTGCTTCTCCTGTGCTTTCATCCTAGTTTTGTAATCCTTGTACTTGGAAATAATTGCAAGCAATTATTTTCTCCTTGAAGTAGCAGTAATTTGTAGTTCGGTTCTTACTTGGGCTAGAGCTACTTCAAACTCATTCAATGTGTTAGACCTCCTACTCACCTTTGTTTTAAATGAAGTGAGATAAACCTGTAGTCTACGGAGCTTTGAGAAAGAGTCTTTAGTCATGGTTGCATGGTCAACCATCTACTTGTTGAATATTTCTCTAAATTTCAGACAAACCTCCTTTGAGTCTAGAATTCTTTCATCAAATTCATCAGTTATCTCTATGTTTAAGTCATGAAAATTTCCCTTTATCTCCACTAGCATGTCTAGGCATTTCTCAAGTACTACAAAAATCTCTTTTACCAAAGTATCATAGATGTTCAATTTCCACTGTAATGCATTGGGCTATGAGTGTATTTCCTAGAAATCTACTCCAACTTTTGTTGTAGGAGTGTATTTCCTCTTCTTCTCTATTGATTTCCTCAACCATATTGGAGAAGTTTCAATCATAGAAAAATTATTATTCTCTAGATCGATTTCTCTAGTCTCACCAGGAAAATATTATCCTCAACATATACTCAAAAATAGCATCTGGATCCTCAGACACAGGTTTTGTTTGACTAACCTTCTTTTTAGGAGTAGGAGTGGATGAATTGTCTTGCTCACACACATATTTTAGCTTAACTACCTCTTCTAGTTTCTCTCCATCACCTCCAGACTATGAATTTTCACTGGAAGATCTTGTAACCATTCTCCCTAAGGATATGCCAATTGCAATTTCTAAGAAGAACATTGTTCATTTTTCTGAGAGGAATTTGGTTCCTAAGTAGAACCTGCCACTTGTCACCATTTTCCTTCTAGCCAATCCTGAGTTCTTTTCATGACTTAAGAAACCCATATGTTCATATCCAAAACTTCATTTTCATTCCAGTCAACCTTGGGATGTGACTTATGAGACAAATTCTTATATTTAGGGTCAATGAACACCGAATCATCAACTGTGCCCTCTAGAATCTTGAAAGGTATACCAAAATCCTGTATGTTCAAGGGTTAATCTCATGTAATCTCTTTTCAGGACTTCATTTTCATCAATGCAATCCTCCCAGAAGTCCTCAATAGCACGCTGTTGTTGATATGAATTTACTCCATATAAATTCCGCTTAACAAAACCCTTGTCAAAATTAGTCCTCATGAATAAATGTTGGAGATTATATTCTTTGAAAATGCTTTCACCACATTTGGCTATTTGATTACTTTTTCATGTGAAATATGGAGTTGTTAATGAGAAAGGATACCCCGGTTTCCCCATATTCAAGTATTTCACATCCACAACAACCATTTGTCTACAAACTTCCAAGAACACTAGCAAATCTTCAGGATATCTGGGTAATTTCAGTGGGGCTTTTCCAAAACCACCTATCCTCAAATAGGAAAATCTATCAAATTGAATATAAAAAATTCCAAATTCTGACACCAGAGGCATTAATTCAGCAGAAAAATGCACTTCAAGATTCCCATCTAATTTCCTTACAACTTCCATTAAAAATGCATCATTAATAAGGGAAAAATCTCTCATTTCGCCCTGCTTAGTAAAATGTAGATAGCATTTAGACACAGGCATGCCAAAATTTGGGGGTATCTGTGGTTTCAATCCTAACCAAAATGACTTCTAACTAAATATAACATATGTTGGGCAAGAACACAGATGAAAAGTAGCTGCTTTCTAAAAATTGACCAATTGTTCATTTAAATGGAAGCAAATTATCTTGAACCAATTAATGTATATATTTTCATCATAGAAATCCAAAATAAATTGACACATCTAATCCTCAAAGGACTCAATTTGTGCATTCCCAACAATGCAATGCAACAGAGCAATAACATCTACAATTTCTCCTTTAAAATGCATTTTTTTGAGTTTAGCGGGTAGGTGTGACTTACCTCTTTTTTTTTTTATTTCAACTGCCCTTTGGTCATAGAATTCTTGCACCAAATTTCATTGACTTTGAAGAATTCACCAGTTTTTGCGACACACATATCCTTCATGGGAGCTCTCTTAGGAATCTTTAGTCTGTGAGAAATAGTTCTAGGGGAAATTCTAGCAACAACAGTCCCATCTACGACCTTGATTTCCTATTTTTTGGGAATGTATCTTCTTGCACATGAACCTATTGATTCTGCATTGAGAATGGCTTCTAGAAAACCCTCAACATGAGCTAATCCACTTTCTAATAATTTCACATCAATAGTAGTCCTCTTATCACTTTCCGGCCGCTCCCAGAATTCTTCCAACTTAAAAGATCCTAGCTCTGTGTCTCTCATGTCGATCCAACAGTTTTTGATTCCAGACTGCATGAGCTCACAGTACACAGAAAGAAACTTGCACACCTAAAGAAATAATTGTAGATGATAGAGGTGCTATTGCAAGCTTGAATAAATTTTCACCACCTTAAGTTGTGCAAATGATAGGACGTGCATTTGGTGATGAATTAATATGGTGCTTTATTCAAATCCTTGATAAAGCAAACCCTAAGATTTGTGTGCCTTACAAAAATCCTTGATAAGACATCTACAGGTTGTACCACATGCCTCATTAAATGCATTGGCAGTGCCTCGAAACATGTAGTTGCACAACATATTACCTTGTCGCAGAAAACTGGAACTTTACAACCTAAAGTCGGGAGTTACGATGTTATGAAAACCTTCGACTCCCTGACTTCACAATAAACTAATTCACTTGACAACACTTAAAGGACAAGTTGGGCTTGTTGATGGTGTTTTCTACACAACAACAACTTAGATAGAATATGGGAATCCTATCTCTCTTGAAAGGTAAATCTCTATCAACAAGCCTTAAGAGATAACCCCAAGGTCTCTAATGTCAGGTCTTGACAATTCATAAACAACTCAATGATAAATGTGAAAATGTTGGTAATCACAAGGGGCCTTACAAATGAACAATGTTGGAAGCGTACTTTCATCAGATGTAACAATATGGCAATGCTTTTAATCCTAAAACTAACCCAGATTCAAAATAAACAACAAAAGAGATAAGGGTTAAGAGAGATTCAACTCTAAACTAACCCCTAAGATCAATCACAATAATGATGAATGCTGCAAATGGACATATCTCCAAAAACCAATCTCTGCAGAAATGGTGCAATCTTCTAAGGAAACTGAATATTTTCAGACTATGAATATTCATCCACATACCCAATAATTGGCGCAATGTAAACAAGCATCCACAATTGAACTTAGCACAAAATAAGGCCCAAACTAACTTTACACAGCAAATTATAATCAACAAATTGCTAAAAGTATGGACCGTAGATCGATCAACATCATTAACATTTTACCATTATTGCAAAAGAATTGAAATCTAACATATAACGTTGAGAATTGAGAACAAGAAACCATAAACTGTCAAAGTGTAACACAAAGCTTCCCAAATCAACAATCCAATTGCATTAACTTCTCCAACATTACATAACAATTTCCAGTCTCTTTCCTCTCCTACAGCTACTATCTTGCAGAATCTAACTCCTAACTTAGCCAATTCTGGCTTCTAATCAGCTCTTCTAACCTAGTCTCACCCCTTACAAATGAGAAGGCACTGGCCTTTTATAGAAAATTACATTTTGAATCAAAGGCCAGGATTAAATCAATCCAATGGCACAATTACACCTCTAGAAGCATCCAACAGTTACATTTAATTTGGGAGCTCATGGTACATCATCATCCAATTGCATAAAAGTAGTTACATCATGGAACAATGAGAAAACAATATTATGCCAGCCTATCATTAATGAAAATTCTGATTGGATGATAAAATCAGCTTCACATGTCTTCCAGAAACTCCTTCCAGCTGTAGATAGTTTGGGCACAGATTCTTATGCAGGCCCCACTTTTAAAATTTGAATTGAACTCTTCCATATTTCCCTTTCTGGCACGAATCCATATGCAAGTCCCCCTTTTGATTTATTTAATCCTGAAAAACATATATCATCATTAGTAGCTCACATGTTAAAAATCCATCTCAAGAATTTCATTTTCTGAAACATATTAAAATTTCAAGGAAAAAATTTCCATTTTTGGAAAAAATTGCATTTCGGGAAAAAAAAATCATTTTTAGAAAATTTCGGGTTTTTGAGGGGTCTCGGGATTTTGAGGGGGTCAAGGAATTTTTGGGAAAATCCTTCAGGGATGGAATTTCCTGGATTCCCTATAGGGTCGAAATCCCCTAAACCTCATAACTTTTTTCTAGAAGGAATTTTTGAAAAGTTCAAAAAGCAACCCTACCTAATTTTTCATCCTCTATCTACGGGTACAAAAAATATTTACATATAACATTGAAAATTCACTTCAAAATCCCCATTTTCAAATTCCAAGACAAGAACATTTCCCTTAAAGCCTCAAAAATATTATCCTCATCAAACCCTGTTTAGACTTAATCCCAAAATAACCTCCCAAGAAGAGAAAAACAAAAATTCAACCAAGCCAAGGGGTACATATGCAAAAGAAAAAAAAAAGAGGGTCCCCGCCTCTGGTGGGGCGTGTGTGCGAAAATTGCACAACAAGGTTGTCGGGAAGTTAGGAAAACCAGAAACCTGATGACTATGTTAAAAATACATAGCACTAACTTAGGTTTCAAAATTCATAAAATTCTCTACAATTGGTTAGGGACTTTAGAGGAACTCAAGACTGATACTAGAATGAAGGAAAAAGATTTAGACTTAGGCAAAAAATAAAATATTGAAGATTAAGGAAGACAAAATTTGAAGGGATATGATACATAATATACCTATAGGTACCATTGGCTCTGAATGGGGACTAGGATTGATAGGACACAAAGAATCTAGAAACATGGTATAAAGCCTTATTCATTGGGCAATAGAGTAAAAAAAAAGAAGAAGCCAAAACCGAACAAAATAAATAAAAACTATGTACAAGGGAGGACTTGATGGAACAATTATTCAAGAAGTTTCAAATCTTTCCCATTATAGGCAAGAGGTAGAACAATACCATCAGGATTAGCTAAATGATAAGCATGATCACAAACAAGCTCTTTGATCAAGAAAGGTCCTCTCTAGAGAGAATCAAACCTTTTATGTGCTCCTTTTACCTCCCTCCTTCTGTCCCAGAGAAGAACTGAATCACTAGCTACAAAGTCCCTTTGTTTACCATTTTTATCAAAAACCCTTTTTACTAGTTGCTGATGTTTGGTAATCCTATCTACCACAACCTCCCTTTCTTCCTCTAGCTTGTTCAAATACATAATTCACTTTTTTAAAGCGGTCTAAAATTGCTCATCTTCTATAGTCTTCTACAAATTAAAAGTGCTAAAATCTCTAATGGCGTAGGCAAGGTGCTATTGATATCGTATACTAGTTGAAATGGGAATATTTCAATGGCTCTTTTATAAGTAACTCTATCATCCCATAGAGCATCATATAACCTTTTTATGCCATCGTCTTTGATTTTCATTGACCAACATCTTGATAATGGAGGTTAAATTCTTATTACTTGACTCAGCCTGCCCATTTCCTTGAGGATAATAATCAGATGAATAAGCAAGCCTAATGCCATAATCATAGTAGAAAAGAGTGATTTCAATAAAAGAAAAAAAACTAGCATTATCAGTGACAATTTTCTTAGGTACTCCAAACCTTACCAAAATATTCTCCTTTAGAAATTTATACAAGAGCTCAATGGTGGTATGTTTCACTGGAATAGCCTCCACCCATTTGGTGAAATAATCTGTAGCAGTCAGTATGTGTGTGTGTCCTACACTAGAAATCTGATTGATTGGCCCAATAAAATCTAGCCCCCATTGTTGAAAGGGCTCATCAATTACCACGGGTTTCAAAGGTAAGGCAACAAGTTGTGGTCTGCCAGTAAATTTTAAACACTTTTCACATTTTGATACCCAATTATAAGCGTCTTTGAACATACCTAGCCAATAAAATCTATGACGTAGAATTTTGAAGGCTATTATAGAAGCAGAAAAATGTCCACCACATGCTTCACTATGAAACACTTCCAACAACCTCTTCTATTGTTCCTTATCAACACACCTCAAGAAAGTCCCATCTACACCTTTTTTATACAAATTCCCTTCCCAGGGAACATACTTGTTTCCTTTAAGTTTGAAATTCCTTTTTTCTTATGATGATAAATGTGATGGGAAATCACCACAGGTTAGATAATAAAAGATCAGAAAACCAATCATCAGTTGTGCTTGTAAATAGTACTAATGATAACTCTTCTTCTTCAATTGGTTTACTTTCAATGATCATTTTGGCTAGTCCCTTTCCCCTTACTATATTAGTGGGTTTAATATCTAAATCATATTCTTGGATTTGAGCTATCCAAGACCCTCTTTTATTGCAACCAATGTCTTTCTAAGTAAGAATACTTTTCACAACAGTTTCAGGAACAAAAGTAGTAGTATGAGAATGGAGAATATAAAATCTAAAAATTTTGAGTGCCTTCACAACAACATACACATGTTTTTCAAGAGGAGAATACTTAAGCTCATGCTCTTTTAGAGGAGTACTCATAAAAGAGATAGGAGCTTCTATACCTTGCTCAATTTTTTGTAGCAAGATGGCTGACAAGGTGTGCTCAGAGGCATAGCTATATATAATGAAATATTTAGTAAAATTAGGATAAACTAAAGTAGGAGCATTTGCAATTGTAGTTTTAATGTACAAAAAAGATTGTTTTCCTTCATTGCTCCATTTAAACACTGGGTGGTCCTTCATCATATCTGAAATAGGCTTTGTCAGCTGAACAAAATTAGGAACAAACCTTCTCAAAAAATTTACTTGACCAAAGAAAGATTTGATACCATCCTTATTGGCAGGTAATCCCAATTTCATGATTTCTTTTACCCTCTCTTGATCTATTTTGATTCCATCCTTTGAGACAATATGACCTAAGAGTTTCCCCTCAGTTACAACGAAGATGAACTTCTTAGGATTTAAAGAGATACCTTCTTTTCTACAGTGTTGCAATACCACTTCTAGATCATGTAGGTGATCAACTCTCCTTTTAGAAAAAATTGTTAGGTCATCCAAATAGATTACTATAATTTTATTCCTTAGATCGCCAAAAGATAAGTCCATGGCTCTTTGAAAAGTGGCCCTTGCATTAATATGGCCTAATGACATTCTATTGTAGGCAAAAACACCAATAGGCATAGTGAATGTTGTTTTATGTTGGTCTTCTGGAGCAACTTCAACTTGATTATAGCTTGAGAAGCCATCAAGCATGGACATCATTTCAGAACTAGCAACTATTTGCAAAATATGATCCATCATCGGTAAAGGATAATTGTCTTTAAAGGATGCCTGATTTAAATTTATGAAATCCACACATATCCTTATTTCTCCATTCTTCTTTCTAATAGGGACTATGTTTCCCACCCAAGTGGAGTGATGGATGGGATAAATAATTCTAGCCTTGAATTTTTTTAATTTCATTGAAAATAGCCTTTGCAACCTTAGGATTGTAATTTTTTTGTTTTTTCCTATAAGGTGTAACACCAAGTTTCAGTGGAATTTTATACTGAAATTCTCCATTTATGAACTTCTTCAAATCTATATAACACCATGCAAAAACATCTCTATACCTTGTGAATAGGGATATTAGTCTCTCCTCTTCTTGAGAACAACACTTTCCAATGCACACTATTTTAGGATCATCTTATGTACCAATATTCACCTTATCATACTCAATAGATGTTTCAACAGAGACTTTTCCTTTTTGTTTCAAATATTGATCATATCTATTGAATAGATGTTCAAGAGAGACTAAACCCTTTGGGATATTATTACCTTTCAATTGAATAACTTCAATTTTCTTTCCATCAGGAGCAACAATGTCACCTACTAAAACATCATTGTTTTCATCATTGCTACCTTCAAATTAAATTTGAGCAAAGCCTTCAAATTTTTCTAAAAACTCAATAATCTGTTGATCATTATTGAACACCTGCCAATGATTTACATTGTCAGGAACACTAGGCATATACACAATTTCAATTCTGTAGGAGTCATATTTAAAATCTAGATGCGAAAAAAGCAATGATGCTGAAACCGCCAAGGAATCAGCCCTAGCATTCTGCTCCCCAGGGGTAGATTCTATTGAAAAAGCATCAAAATCTTCTATAGAATCCCAAACTCTGTTCCTATAATGCATAAGTCGGCCATTCTTCACAGTGTACATTTTCCTCACTTGCTTCACTACCAGTTTTTCGTCTCCCATGACCCTCAATTGTTTGATACCCTTTTCTTTAGCTACACTTAGACCAAGCAACAAAGCTTCATTCTCGGCCATATTATTGGTATTAGAAAATTTCAATTTGAAAGCAAAGGGAAATTTATAGCCATCAGGTGAAATCAAAACTACTCCAGCACCTAACCCAACACTAGCACAACTTCCATCGAATTTGAGTGTCCATAACTCATTTACTAAATTAAGGTTGATTGAGTTTAAATTTTCTCCTTGATCAAAAGTGCACATATAGGTTCCCGGTCGAGTTTCAACAAATAAAATATCTTCCCTTGGATCACCAAACTTTAAGATAGTAAACTTGGCCTTAGGTTCAAGATTCAAACAAATTTTCTTCCCATCTAAAGGTATTAAGGCATGAGACCAATCCATATGAATTTCTCCACCCAAATCTTTACAGAAACTCCTACTCAAGAGCATGCCATAACTAGCAGGGATATCAACAACCAATATAGTTAATCTCAGTCTCTTTTTAGGAAAAGTAGCTAGGGCTACTTAAGCATCTTTAATTTGACCAATAATAGGAACTGGGAACCCATCCATGGAATAACATTTTCCTTGGGAAGAGGTATAAGACAAACCCAAGGCTTTGGCTATTTTAGTAGGCATCACATTTTCAGAAGCTCCAGAATCAATAATACAATTGCTTAGCCTAAAACCAACATTATATAATGATATATAAAAAGGTTCTCATTTCTTGAATGAATTTTGTGAACTTGAAGGTTTATCTATGGTATTAGAGAAAATATGATTCTCAATATTGACTTCATTGCTACCAAAAATTTGGGCATTACATTGGGATGGTGAAGGATCTTGTTTAACATATCTCAATAACCTATCCAATTCAAAAGGATTGAGTCTCAAGTATTCAACTTGTGAAATTTTAATCTTGGCATTCTTGCAAGACTCAAGTATGTCAAATGAACTAGAAGAAAGAGGGGTAGAAGATGAAGAACATGATACCTCAATTTGCACATTATTGGGAGCATTTTGCTCTTGCTTTTTCTGCCTTGTCAAAATGTACTTAGGAGCCGAAGATGAGCCAACAACCTAATCAACTTTGGCATGTTGCGCTCTAGTGAAAAGAACACAATTAGGATCATCGTCTCTGACATATACATCTTCTCCTGCTTCGGCCTTTGATACGAACTCAAGAAAGTTCACGCCAACACAATTAGATGGACTAGGTTCCTCCACATGTGGTTCAATAGTACATTCATTTGTTGAAAGCATTTGCATGAATCTAATCATCTCAGGACAAGTAGCTCCATCATGATATGAAGTCAAATGGAAATTACAATGATTCCCCTTACTAGAGGAAGAAGGACCTTCAATTGACAACCTTTGATTTGGAGCAAGGAATAAGAGCGTCTTGTTAGGAGCTCCTTGGTAAATCCTAGAAATATCTTGATAAGGTGACTGTGTGGAACCCTTTAGCATTTTCCTCTTAAGATAAATAATGTCACTAGCCAATCTTTGAATGACTAAATCAGTAGAATTCACTGGTGAAGTCTTACCAGTTTGTAATTCTTTTTTCCATTTTCTAGAGATAATCAAATCATCTTTAATTGATATAGCCCTATCTTGTGCAGTAGCTAAATCAGTTGCACCTTCCCTTTTAATAATGAAGCTCACATATGGTGGAAGAGTGTTAATGAACATTGCTTTCAACAATTTAGCACCAGGCCTCATGTTTGCATTAATTTTGTTATACAACTTATTAAACTTAGCCTCAAAATCCCTCATTGACTCTTGAATTTATTTCTTCATTTAACCTAATTGAGCAACCAAGACTTGATCATTTTTTGTAGACTTAAATCTATTCTCAAATCTTGTTCTTAAGGTATCCCAATTGTTAATAGATCCATTGGGAAGAGAATAAAACCAATCAGCAGTTGCATTTGTCAAAGATTCTATAAAGAGTCTCATAGCAACATCCTCATGTTGTATTGCAAGAATAGAATAGGCGACAAAAAAGCTTTCATATGTTCATCAGGAGAAACTTTTCCATCCCCACTGAATTTGGGTATGATTTTTCTTGAACCTTTGGGTAAGTCATGGAGTTGTGCACTGGCTCCAAAGGTTAGAGGACCTATGACAACCCCCCATGGGACTGGTTGTGCCATTACTAGAGGAAAATTTTCTTATGTAGGAAGGGTAGTACCACACAAAAGAAGTGCTTGGTAGGATATTTTTGGAATACCAACTACACTAGGTTTAGGAGGAGGAGGAGAAGATGGTCTTTTGATAGACTTGACTTTTCGGGTGGGTGGAAAAGATGACAAATCAACAGTTTCTAAAAACTCAAAATATTTATCCAGAAGTCCTTTTTTCTTATCACTCCTAGTATACCTTTTAGAAGCCAAGTTTTGACAAGAAAATGATAGACCAATGGAGTGACCAACTTTTTTTTATTGAGGGTTTCGTGGAGAGTTTTTCCTATTGTTTACCTAATTTCTAGGAGCTTGTATGGGAGGAGCTCTTACTCTTCTAGCCGGAGGTGGTATGTTTTCTATGAATACAATCTCCTGAGCATTCTCAAAGCGCATTGCATTTTCTCTAATAATATCCCCAAGTTCCTCATCTTCTTCTAATACCTCGTTAACTCTGTGATATTGATAGTCAGTTCTTCTCCACTACCAAGCAAGTAACCTGAGAGTAGTAATTATATCTTCTTGATCACCAACTAACTAATCTACGTTAGGCTGAAGGACAGGAGCATTATGCCTCTGAAGAACCATTGCTATTACTCATAGAGAAACCCATTATACAATAATTATTTTTCTAAGTTATCCCTAGCAGAGTCACCAAAAATCTATTGGTTGATAGATTTATCACCTAACTCTATATTCTCACGCGCACAAAGGTGAAAAATGTAATCATAGTTGAATCGACAATCATATAATTCACAAACTGATTCTCTGCTTATTTTAGAAGGTGGCAACTACCTTCGTTTGATATTCAAGGAATAATCTTTAACTTCTGTTTCTTTTAACCAAAAAGAAAATAAAGGTAGGGGCTTTTTACCATAAATATTTAAAGGTATTCAACAATTTCATAAAATAAAACTCAAAATACTTAACAATTTGAATGAAATCAAAGATCACCATAGAACCCTTATTCATAGATAAATGATACTATAGTGATGCAACAAATCGAAATATCTATCATCCCAATCATAGATTAAACATTGGAAGAAAATTCAACATAAGAAGAATAGATTCATACGCCATAATTCAAAGATTACACATGCACAAATTCAACCATTGTCTTCTATATCAAAATAATAGATAGAAAATATTCAGATAACAAAGTTTTGTTCTAATGAGAAAATCAAAGTTTTCCCAAAATATCCTAAGCATACCAACCAAATCTATATTTCAGGCATAAACAAATTGTCATGGTAATAGTTTCTTGAAAGTAACCACACCGAATAATTAAAAGAGTTTTAAGCTTAAAGAGCCAAAATAAAGAAAGCATCATGAAATACTAAAATTAATTATGCATCATCTCCCACCACTTTAGCTTCTTCATCTTCCATATTTTTGACAGCTTCTTGTTGCAACTGCTTCTCCCGAGCCTTAATCCTAGTTTTGTAATCCCTGTACTTGGAAATAATTGCAAGCAATTCTTTTCTCCTTGGAGTAGCTATAATTTGTAGTCCGGTTCTTACTTGGGCTAGAGCTACTTTATACTCATTCAATGTGTTAGACCTCCTACTCGCCTCTATTTTAAAGGAAGTGAAATAAACTTGTAGTCTACTGAGCTTTGAGAAAGATTCTTTAGTCAGGGTGGTAGGGTCAACCATCTCCTTGTTGAATATTTCTCTAAATTTCATACAAACCTCCTTTGAGTCTAGAATTCTTTCATAAAATTCATCAGTTATATCTACCTTCAAGTCATGACAATTTCCCTTTATCTCCACTAGCATGTCCAGGTATTTCTCAAGTACTACAAAAATCTCTTTTACCAAAGTATCATAGATGTTCAATTTCCACTGTAATGCATTGGGCCATGAAGGATCTAATTCCTTTGGATTGCCTACTGTGTGATCGAAAATAATATGCATAATGAATTAAAATAAATACTATTCAAGCACACCAATAAGACATTGTATCAAAACAAAACATAAAAAGTAAATAAATGCAAACTCAGTATTCTGCTTCAATTATCGTCCTATTGTCCTCTATCTTCAGTGTTTTTGTTGATTCCAGCTTTTGCTCTCAGATTTGTAGGCTAGGCTCAACAAAATGTCTTCCTAAAGAATGAGATTTTAAATGTGATGCATGATGCAAGATTAAACTATGATATTGAATTGAACTAATATGCTTGAAGTAAACATGATGCTATGATATGAGAATACTAAATGAATTAAATGCATGAACTCTAATTAATTGCCTATTATCAATGCTTGGATTCACACAGGTATTTATAGAGTTTTTCGAATGATTCTGATTGGCTGTCTTGATTGATGGTTGTGATAATTCCTGACAGATCGAATGGTTGAAGAAGGATGAAACTAAAGAGAAAATAGAAGAAAACTTGAAAACAAGATTTTTCTATTTTTATGACAGAGAAGAAGATAAGAAGATAAGAAATCATCTTTCTTTAAAAGAATAAAAGAAAGATTTAAAAGCTGATAAATAATGAATTAAAAATTCAATTATTTATTTGTGGAGGAGATTCAGCTTTTTTCTTAATTAAATAAAATATTTAATTAAGCTTTTGAAAGCAGAAGAAAGTTTTGTGATAAGAAGAAAGCTTTAATCAAGATTTTTGAAAAAAAGCAGAAGATCTCATATTTAAATAAAATATTTAATTATGATATGAGAAGATTTCAGAAGATTTTACATTAAATAAAATATCTAATTGTGATTTAGAAAGAAAGCAAAAGATATTTAATTAAATAAGGTTTATTTAATTAAACCACTTTTATGAAATTAATTAAATGAAATATTTAATTAATTTAGAAGAAGAATTAAAAATAGAAGAAAGAGAAATATTTAAACTTAATTAAATCAAAAGATTTAATTTAAATTCAAACAATGATAATTAATTTAAATAAATAAAATGTATTTATTTAATTAATTAAGTGGACGTATGAAAATAATTAAATAAAATAAATTTATTTAATCATGAAGAAAGAATAAGATGAATGAACAATACAATACAATTAATTAAATTTAATCATATGTAGAGGACTTTTAGATAAATTAATTAAATAATAAATATTTAATTAATTATTAGTATTATAGACATGACCATTTTTATGTGTATACATTTTGCCCCTCTTTGAAGTGATGTGTGAAACACATTGCTTCAAAGAAAATAATTTTTTTTTTGCCCCTGATATGTTTCTGATTTTTTATGCTGATGATGCCCCCTCGGGAGGTAAATCACGAAAGATGATATCGAGAATGATAGGGAAACAGTGATTTAGCTCCCGATAGATGATGTTTGTGATGGCCCTGTGAAAAATAATATGAAAAGAATAAAAAATGTCATTAACTCCCACCCTAAAAGACCCTTATAAGGTAAAAGGGGTAAAATGAAGTGTCATTTTCACCCTGCTGCTATAGTAAAAAGTGAGATCTGATAGTGACTTGGTGAGATGGAGATCCCATTGCACAGGCATAGATTCGAGCGAGCGCGCTGATACCAGAGACCAGCTGTGTATGGACCACCGATGAGTGATTCCAACCGTTTATGTTTTCGAATTTTTCATTTTGGATCGACTTTACAAATGTTTTGGATCGGATTTAGTTTTTTTTCACACGGTTTAGCACATCTGAGAAAAGTTTTAGCGCATTCGACAAATTTCATAGCACATATAGGAAATTTCATAGCGCATATAGGAGTAGGCAAAAAATGGATCCTTTAGCGCATTCGACAGATAGAGTAGCGCATCTAGGTTAGAATTGGCTAGGTTGATCCTGTAGCGCATCTAGGGCATAGAATTGCACATATAAGGCTAGGTGTGAAAATGATAAAGTTGCGCTTTGGAGAGTTAGAGTGGTGCATCCATAGGATAGAATAGCACATCCCAAGTTTTAGCGCATCGAGGAAACAATTTAGCGCATATGAGAAAACTAGCGCATTTGTGTTTTAGCGCATATGGGCAACAAAATAGCGCATTTAGGAAATTTTTCATAGAACGCTTGTGTGATAAAAAATGATGTTTTTAAATTGCTTCCTTAGTCAATAGATAGATGAATTGTAGTACCATCATGCTGATATAATAGAAAATCCGATAGAGAACTAATAACTTTGCTTCCAAGAAGGAAAACAAAGAGTAGATAGCTGATAACTTTGTGACGAATCAATCAAAGAGTAATTTGATTGATTGATTGATTTTGTGGTTGATAACTTTGCTTCTCGCGATTGAAAAAAAGAGAGTAGATAGTTGATAAATTTTCTTTCTGCGATAGAAACCAAATAGTAAAATGAGGATATAAATTTGCATTCATGATTGAAGTACAAATAGAAAAGGATTTGTTGTGTTGATAAATTTGCTTTCCTGAAAAGAAAAAAAAAATAGTAGATGATGATAGAATAAATTGATTTGATATTCAGATAGATCACATGATATGAGTCTGATTAATGTGTCCTTTGTGATGGTCAAACAAAATAGGAGGCTTTCAAAAGCCTCCAGATTAGAGAGCGGTTCCCACTATGTTGGGAGTGGATAGGAGAGCTTACCCCTGCCGAGTTATAGTTGATAGCGGATTGTGGATTGGGACCTTTGTTGCCGATGTCGCGAGGCATTCGGGCCAACAGGAGACTGTTGACCGCCTTGGCAGAGAGATGGCACTCGGAGCATAACACTTTTCACCTGCCGACTAGTGAGATGAGTGTGACGCCCGAGGATGTGTACATGATTCTTGGGATCCCAGTTGTTGGTGCCCTTGTGGTTTATGACCACAAGGAGATTGGTGGGACCGAGGTGCTGTGACGGATATGTGGCGATTCGAGCATATGTGGTTACTGGATAGACTGGGAGGATTTTAGTAGGTATCCAGCCTTAGTTGCTAAATTGGCTGCATTTATCGAAGGGTTCCTTGGACCGGACCATCGGTTGAAGGGATTCGTAGTTGGTTGGGGTAGGATGCTGGAGTGGTTGGTGACACAGCCATAGAGGTTTTCATGGGGGAGCTGTGTATTGGCCGACATGTATCATGATCTCCATCAAGTTGTATATAGAGGATCCACTAGCTTGGCGAGTGGAGTGACACTGCTACAGATCTGGGTGTGGGAGCACATTGCGATCATGAGACCACATTGCATGAGAGATAGGCCAACAGGGAGGCCGTATGTGTATGCATATTCTGGTGTCATTGTCCAGCAAAAGTTGGGCAAGGTAGAGTATTGGCGATGGGTATTAGATGACATTGATGCAGTGATATGGAGACCCTACACGGATTGTGAGGCATGGGCGACTGATCACTTGGAGATGCCATTTGTCTGCAGGCCACGATATCTGATAGGGCGGACCCCCTTTATTATCGAGAGATTTCTAGCATTACGGGTCCTGAGACAGTTTGGATTCACATAGGGGATGCCCCAGGGCGTTGCTCATTATGGGTGGCGCAAGGGTGATCCAGGATGGGGACCATGCATTCAATACCAAGCAACATACACAGAGTATTCTACCTTACAGCCCGAGGTATGGATCGACAGGCCAGAGGTGCAGGATGTAGGGATGACGGATGATTATGCACAGTATTTTCATACGCATCCATTTCCACGGTTTACAGTGCCAGATGAGCCACGGGCGATTGGGGTAGCGCCACAGCTAGGGGCAGGGATACAGGGGGATGTGGCCGGTGGAGAGCAGGCGATGGGCGGAGGAGAGGAGGAGGGAGAGGGGGAGGAGGGGGAGGAGGAGGAGGGAGAGGAGGGTGAGGAGAGCAGAGGAGGAGATGAGGACGAGGACAGCTCGGATGACGGGGATGATAGGGGAGATGATGGGGATGAGGAGAGGCAGTAGAGGTTGGATAGTCTTGGCAGAGCACAGATTCTTCGGTGAGCCAGATCCGGTGGTAGACCACGGACAGTGATTAGGGTGTCATCCTCGTCTCAGCAGGCACAGATAGATGCATTGCAGGGTCAGGTGCAGACTTTTCAGGGACAGCAGGCACAGCTACAGAGCCAGCTAGCTCAGGCTCAAAGTGTCATAGTGTCGTTACAGGCACAGCTTTCACAGGCCCAGACACAGATACAGGCTCAGGCACAGGCACAGGTTCAGGCTCAGGCACAGGTACCTGCCCCAGATTCACAGGTGACACAGTTGGTAGTGGAGAGAGATGCTCTTAGACGATGGGCACTGGAGGCCGAGGGTGTGGCACAGAGATTCATGGGTACCGTAGAGAGTACCTCATTACGGGAGGCCATTGCAGAGGGATTTGAGGCAGCCAGAGAGGCTGAGTACTACAGAGTCCGATATGAGGAGTTGTGTCCTCCTGAGCGTCGAGAGCCTTACCCACGATCACATAGCAGGACGAGGACCCGATCACGGACATCGACACATGGCAGAGAGGTTACAGGGCCTCGATGGGATCCTGATGCAGGGACTAGTGGTAGGCTGCCTCCTTCCGGACTAGCTCCTTCAGGGGCATCCACCAGCTAGTTGTTTGGTACCGATATATTTTGCACATATGTAGGGCATGTATATTGAGTTTTGGTCATGTCTCATGTATTGTGTTTTGAACCTTTTAGTGTCATTGGACATTGGAAATTTGTATTATTTTGATGAGCGATGATATGCAGTGGCGATGTTTGTGATGATGATATGTTTGTGCATTTTGGATGTGATATGGATGCTACTTTTATGCATGTATGATATGAGATGGATTTTGATATGTTTTTATTGTTTTTTATTATTTTTGTGGACTAATCTGATGATGCAGGATGATCTAATGATGTGATGCAAATGGATAATCTAGGGTGTAGATGCAATGATTGGTGATAATGTAAATATGAGTTATTTGGTTTTTGAATTTTGTTTCAAATGCATAAATGAATAGTATGTGTATGAAATGCATCGTGAAATTATGATATGGAAATGGTAGATAATGAATGTGATACTGATAATGATACTTGATGAAAAGATAAATGATATGTTTGGTAATGCTTATGTAATGAAAATAGCAATGCGATGATAAATGAAATGATGAATGAATGCAATGGTAATGAAATGATATGAGATGATGATGATAAATAATAACAAATGATAAATGATGAAACGATAATGGGATGATAAATGATAAAGATATGAAAGAAAAAAGTAATGATAACAGTAATTGAGAAATGATCAATGATATGAAATGATGAATGAATAAGAAATGATAATGTTATGAAAACAATGGTAATGAAATGATATGAGATAAGGATCTAATAATAGAAATAATAATGATAAATGATAATGATAATGATAAATGATAATGATAAAATGAATGAATGAGAAATGAGAATGAATGAGAAAAATGATAATGATAAATGATGGTGATGAAATGATAACTGAGAAATGATAAATGATAATGAAAAATGATGAATGATAATGATAAATGATAATGATGAATGATAATGATAAATGAATGAAATGGGACATGATAAATGATAACGAATGAGAAATGATAATGAGAAATGATAAATGAGAATGAAAAATGAATGACATGATAAAATGAATGAAGGAGAAATGAGAATGGTAATGATAATGATAAAATGATATGAATGAATGAGATGTCCAAATGTCCTCCACAAAGAGTTCAAAACTACATGACAACCGTCAATGTTTTCATTCAGCCTTTGAAAACATTGGTGTGAATCCAATATGCAGATATATACAATGTTCTAACAAATATGCAACTAAATGAAATTAACCAATTTGTTGAGCCTGTTATAAGCCTTCTTGAATCATCATAGAGCATTTAAAATGTTGGAAGTATGTACAAGCATTAGAGGGGGAATTAGCGCCAATGATGACCTGAGTACAACTTTCATGATTTTTGATATAGCAAGCAAACACAAGCATTGAGGTATAATTGAACCAAGATGACCTGAGCATTTCTTGCATAAAAAGACAAAGATTAACCACCCTTCTGATGCAAATGTGGAACTGTCATTGATGATATTGCTTTGTTCATCATGTCTTGTGACATATTTGCATCAGATTGACTGTTAACCTCAAAACAGCAGACAAAGAAAAATCATTCTCGTTCCTTGCCACTCTAGTTCAGCACATCATCGAGTGTGCTCCAGAGTAATGATATCGAAAATAAAGCAACCTTTGTTCAAAGTGTAATACTGTTATTTCATACATTATTCAGATTTTTGGATCATCCAATAGACAATGATAGGATATCTGCTGAAAAGTATTTCATGATCGGATAAAGTTTTGCGTGAGTTGGTTGTTTGTTTGCATGATCGGATCTTATGACATTGTTCAGCTGTCTTAGCATGCTATGAAAGTTAAGTGCCCCCAGTTGAGTGCCCAGTTGAGTGTTTTCCCCGTTTATTGACACAACTTGCGAAAAGGAATATGTACAATGATCAAGCCATGGTAAGACGTTTTATCACTCTAGGCAAATGACGGCAGGATGATGCGATAATAACCCTAAGATGTGAAAAAGATGCGGAAAAAGGAAAGCTAAAAAGCCAAAGTGCAAAACAGGAACTAATAGATGGAGAGGTACAGATAGCGTCTGTTTGCCAGATTTTCACTATCTATTTTTATTGCATTTTTCTGAATTCTTTGATTTTTTTGTATTTTTCTGTCAATAGACTGCCTGTTTGCCAGGTTTTCACCCTATGACATTTTTTTGAATTTTTCTTTCAATAGACTCCTGTTTTTGTATTTCTTCAGGACTTTTTCTGCTGTTTTTGTATTTCTTCAGGACTTTTTCTGGATGATGATAGCTGATTTAAACATAATATTTCTTGAGATGCATGCTATTGATGGGTTCATCAAACAGGTCTCCTTCTGGCGTTGATAACTTGTATGCTCCCGAACCGTACACTGCAATAACCACGTAAGGGCCTAGCCAATTTGGTTCAAACTTTCCTTTCTTTTCTCTGTCTTGTTGATTGCGTGGGTTCTCTTTCAGAACTAGATCACCCACTTGAAAGGTACGTGGCTTTACTTTGTGATTATAGCTGCGAGACATCATCTGTTGGTATGCTTTCAAATGGTCAGCTGCTCTCTATCTCTTTTCATCTAGAAGTTCTAACTCTTGTAGTCAAGAAATTTGTATTCATCATCTGTTATGAGACCTTTCAGTGATACTCTTAGTGATGGTATTTCAACCTCTAAAGGCAATATGGCTTCTGCTCCATAGACAAGGGAAAAAGGTGTTGCTCCTATTGGTGTTTGGACACTAGTTCTGTAAGCCCACAAGGCGGGATTGAGTTGAACATGCCAATCTTTCCCTGAATCATTGACGGTCTTCTTCAAAATCTTTAGTATAGTCTTGTTTGAGGCCTCTGCTTGGCCATTCCCTTGTGGATAGTAAGGTGTTGAATATCTATGCTGAATATGGAATCTTTCACAAAGTTCATCAACATCCTGATTCTTGAAAGGTCGACCATTATCTGTAATAATGGCATTAGGAATACCATATCAACAAATAATGTAGTTGAGTATGAAGGATGAAATTTGTTTTCCGGTGACTTTAGATAGAGGTACTGCCTCAATCCACTTAGTGAAATATTCTGTCGCCGAGATGATGAACTTATGCCCATTTGAGGATGAAGGATGAATTTTCCCTACTAGATCTAACCCCCATTGAGAAAATGGCCAGGTTGGTGTGAACGAATGAAGTTCTTGTGCAGGAGCATGAATAAGATTCCCATGAATCTGACATTTTGGGCATGTTTTAACAAAAGTGAATGATTCCCTCTCCATTGTAGGCCAGTAGTAACCCATTCTAATCAATTTCTTGGATAAGGTTAGTCCACTCGAATGAGTACCACAAATGCCCCCATGAACTTCTTGTAAAGCTTTGTCGGATTCATCCCGTTCAAGACATCGAAGTAAAGTACCATCAAGACCACGGTGATAAAGGGTATCAACCATAAGGGTATAGCGAGAGTATTGTCGGATAAAGTTACGTTTTTGGTTACGGGATAAGTTAGGTGGTAAAATGTCATCTTTTAGGTAGGCATAAATCTTACCATACCAGGGTGAATCAGATCCTACCAAATGGTAGATAACTTGGCTTTCGGGTGTGTCATAAGCAGGTGTAAATAATTGTTCCACCAGAAATTCATAGCGAGTCTATTTTTCTGGGAGTTGTACCAATGATGCGATCGTAGCCATAGCGTCAGCTGCTTTGTTATCGAGCCTTGGAATTTTTGTGAACTGGATGTCCACAAAGTACTTCTTGAAGTCATCGACCATCTTCTTGTATGGCAACAATTTATCATCTTTAGTCTGATAATCATCATTGATTTGGTTAATGACTAACTGTGAGTCACCATAAACTTGTAGCTCGGTAATCCTCCATTCCAATGCTTTCTTTAGTCCAGTGATTAGTGCTTCATATTTGGCTATGTTATTGGTGCATGGAAACATTAGCCTATATGACCGAGGAATGGTATGTCGTTGAGGGGTGACAAAGAGAATGCCTGCCCCCGATCCATGTTGAGTGAAAGAACCATCAAAGTATAAGGACCATAGCTGCTTAGATTCTGCAGTGAAAACATCAGCATCTGGAAATTCAATGTGTAAGGGGTGCTCTATTTGTAGAGGAGTGTCTGCTAGTTGATCAGCAATAACTTGTCCCTTGATTGCTTTGCGATCAATGTAGTGGATGTCAAACTCACTCAAAATCATAACCCATTTTGCTAACCTTCCTGTTAGTGATGCTTTACTGAGTAGGTACTTGAGTGGATTAATTTTTGAAATAAGATTGATTGTATGAGTTAGCATGTAATGTCAAAATTTTTGTGAAGCAAATACTACTGCTAAACAAGCCTTCTCAATGAAAGTATAGTTGAGTTCATGACTTGTTAGTGTTCTGCTGATGTAATAGATTCCACGTTCTTTCCCTTCACGGTCTTCTTGTGCTAATAATGCCCCCAAGGATGTCTTGGTTGCGGCAATATACAGGATCAATGGTTTATCTGGATTTGGTGGTACTAGAACTGGTGGGTTCATCAGGTACTGCTTGATTTGTTGAAATGCCATTTCACATTTGTCATCCCATCTAAAAGGAACATTCTTATGCAGGAGATGTGTGAATGGTAGACTTTTTTCAGCCAATTGCAAAATGAATCTTCTGATGGACTGAAGTTTCCCTTGTAATGATCTCAATTGATTGATGTTCTTTGGGGGAGGCATCTCCATGATTGCCTGAACTTTAGCAGGATCTACTTCAATTCCCTTTTTTGAAACTATATATCCTAAAAATTTTCCAGATGTGACCCCAAAAACACATTTCTTAGGATTTAGGTGAACTTTGAAGTTTTCCAATCTGGTAAATATTTTTGACAGTATCTCCAGGTGTCCTTCTCTAGTGTATGATTTTTCCAATATGTCATCCACATAATCTTCCATGAATGTGTGCATCATGTCATGAAAGATCGTAGTCATAGCTCTTTGATAAGTAGCCTCAACATTCTTTAGACCGAAAGGCATGACATTCCAACAGTATGTTCCCCACGGACAAGTGAAAGCTGTTTTCTCTTGGTCTTCTAGTGCAATCTTGATTTGGTTGTATCCAGAGAAACCATCCATTAATGAATACATGGCATGGCTAGCTGTTAAATCAACTATAGTGTCAATGCTTGGAAGCGAAAAGTCATCCTTAGGGCAAGCTTTGTTAAGATCTTTGAAATCAGTGCACACTCTAATGCGTTTATCCAGTTTTGCTACTGGGACAATATTGGAAATCCATTCTGCATAGGCAATTGATCTTATAAATCCTGCATCTAGGAGTTTCTTGAGTTCTTCTTTAACTAGCAGTGCAACATGAGGATGCATCTTTCTGAGTTTTTGTTTCACTGGTTTAACTCCTAGTTTAATAGACAAATGATGCATTATGAGATCAGGATCTAGACCTGGCATGTCCACATATGACCAAGAAAAATTGACCTGATTTTCTTTGAGAAAGTTTATGAACTTTGGGATTTCTTTATCTATCATTGATTCAGCTACCTGTAGAATCCTTGGATTATCTGTAGCTGCAATATTGATTTCCTTTGTAGGCTTGACCAAGATGGGCAATCTCTCATGATAGTGCTCTAGGAGAGTGTCAAGTTTCCCATCAGCTAGCACCTTGAAAAGGTTTTCACCATCTGATACGCTCTTTATTTTATCTTTTATTTGATCTAGTACTGCCAGATTCTGGTTTTCACCACTAGATCATTTTTCTTTATTTTCATTTTTGCAGCTAGGAGACTTGACACTCTCCTGATTAAAGACTTCATACTGAAAATCGCTAGTGGAACAATCATTTATATCATCTACGGAAATAAAGTTTATGATAGCTTTGTCATTTGGAAAAATAGGCAAGTCAAGAGGTTCAGTTAGATCCTAGTCAATGAGATCAGGATGGATCAAAGGTAACAATTCATTTGGTCATGTGAAATCGGCGATGGTTAGGGTCAAAATAGAGTTATCGGTAGGATCCAAGGCATGAGGTAGATCAATGATGGTACTATTCTCCTGATAGTCTTGTTCATTAAGATCCGACTCAGTATCACTAGACTCATAGTTGCTTTGTAGTTCAGATCCTTGTGGTTGGGACCCTGAACCTTCTCCTTTGATTAAAGTTGGTGTATATTTTTGTACGACATCTACCTCTTTGTCTCTCCAAAATTCATCATCATGGATGGTATCCCATTCATATTCAGCAGAATCTGTATCAGAGTTATTTTCTATGAACTTCAGGATTGATGCCAAACATGCCTCTTTCTTATCAAAACCTTCTTGTAGTGTAAAAACATTACCCTGTGATTGGTTGGATGGGGTAGCGTCATAGCCTAGTCCAGTTTTATCATATGCAGCAAGCCCTAGAAGATGGATAGGCTCAACTACGCCTTCTTTTCTTTTTCCAAGAGGACCATTGTCATATCCCATCTTTTGCATGATGGAATATCATTTCCCATATCTGTCAGTTGGTAAGGTGACATTTAAAACTATTTCATCTTCATCCTTATAAAGCCAATTCAGAATTGCTGTATCTTCAGGATCCCCCAGAGGGAAATTTTCTTTGATAAATTGTCCATTGAACTTGGTAGTTGGTTCTGATTGTTGTTGTGCTGATGTTGATGCTACTGATATCTGTTGTTGTGTAATAGAAGGTTGTCCATGTGATCGAGGTGATGTAAGTAGATTAGCAAGATAGAGAGAATATTCCCCAACTCCACTTTCCTTGAACTGCAGTTTCTTATCAAAGCTTTTGGCTAATTGACTGATTTGTGTATCATTCTTAGGAGAAGTATTAGCAAGCGCTTCTCGATTGTTTGGAACCAAAGTATCCTGACTAGCTTTGATGTTAGCACAAGTTTGGGTGTTTGAATTATCAACTGATATAGTGATTTCCTATCCGTCATATGGAAACTTAAGACATTGATGGTACGTGGATGGAACAGCTTGCATTTCATGGATCCAAGGACGACCCAGCAAGATGTTATATGCCAGATCCCGTTCTAATACTTGACAAAAGGTATTTTTGATAACAGGTCCCACTCTGATTGGTAGCATGATTAGACCTTTAGACATTCTTTCCTCATCATCATAGGCTTTAATAGTAATCTTTCTTCTAGGATCAATGGAGTCCTCAGAAAATCCTAAAGCTTGGACTAACTTCAAGGTACATATATTCAAACCAGCCCCTCCATCTATTAGGACACGTTTTACACGGAACTTGTGGATCATGACCTACCATGGCTTGAAATCGGTTCACATCCAAATCCATGGATACAGTTGTTTCAAAAAGGGCCTTGTCTAAAATTTCCTTATGTGCAGGAGAAATCTTTAGGAGTTCTAAAATGGAAATTTGGGCCGAATTTTTTCGAAGTTGGTTAACTAAGTCATGTGGATTTTGAAGCAACACCTTTCAAGACAACTTTAGCTTGTGCTCTCGTTGTGACATTAACTTGTCTATTGTCTATCTGCTCCTTGATTTTTATAACATTGATTCGCTCATCATCCGTGTAGAGGTGACGGATTACAGTGTCATTGATTTGATTCACATTTTTGTCAGAAGACTCTCCCTTTTGATAATTTGGTAGAGGGTTGCGAAATGCTTGGTGATCTTCATTGGATTTTTGTTGTCCTTCTACTGTGATAATGCCTTTGTCAATTAGGTCTTGAAGAGCATGCTTCAAAGCTTGACAGTTGTTTGTATGATGACCTCTGCACCTATGATAATCACAATAATAAGCTTCATTCCATGATGGAGGTTTTATACTAGGTTCATAATTGCGTTGAGGTGGAAAAGTAAGGACATTTTTTTCCATAACCTCTTTGAAAGAAGATTCCAAGGATTTTCCTAGTGGAGTGAAAGTTCTCTTATTAGAGAAGAATGAAAAGCATTGTGGGTTCGTGTTTGAGGTATTCCCTAAGGTGTTGTTGTTGTTGTTTCCACGGTAGTTTTGGTTGTTGACAGTCCCCTGATTGTTGTTCGTTGGAGGGGGAAGATTGTTTCCTTGATTCGCGACTGAATTGACATTGTTGTAATTATTGTTACGAGTAGTATTTGGTGTACTCAAAACAAACGGCTTAGACGTGACATGATTTGCATCTACAACACCATCGTTTACAATGTTTTTGTTGCGAGTCCAAAACTTAGACTTGTCTTGATTGTTGCAATGGTTAGATGAGCTAGGGTTGTCCCTATCAAGTTTTATTGTCCCTCTTTTGACCAAAGCACTTTCGATGGTGATGGAATCCTCAATCAATTTCTCAAAGGAGGGTGGACAATGTAGATTTAAGTGATAGCTCATTTTTGAGTTTAGGCTATTGATGAAAGTAACCATTTTTTCCTTTTCAGGAACATGACGTGGATACTTAGCGAACATTCTTCTCCATCTTTGAAGAAAGGTAGTGAAGGGTTCACCAGGTTTTTGTGCAACTTTGCAAAGATCAATCATGGTGATTTGGTGTTGGATGTTGTAGGTGTATTGTGTTATGAACAAATTGATCAATTCCTCAAATGTTTGAACAAGAGGTGTAATCTTAGATAACCATTCCATAGAATTAACTCCAAGGCTCTGAGGGAATAATTGCAGTAAGTAAGTGTCTTCATGTGCAAACTCTAAAGTCATGTTTCAGAAGTCTCTAACGTAGTCAATTGGATCCGATTTCCCATTATAACGATCAAATTTGGGAATTTCACAATGTTTAGGAAATGGAATCATATTGAGATTTCTATCAAAAGGATAAGGACATATGTCATCAAGAGTGTATTTCTTTGTTGTGGTTCCCCCTTATAACTCTTTGATTTGTCCTTGGAGTGCCTTAAATTGTTGAGTAAGAGCAGTAAGATCAGATGGGGATGTTTCTTCCTCTTTGCTCTTTAATTTCTCAGTATCAAAATCCTTAGGCAGTTTAGCTCCTTGATCGGCTAGGAAGAGAAAATACTTTTCTTTGTCAAGTTGCAGGATCTTTTCTATGGCTTTAAGAAACTTGGGGTCTTGTTCAACCTCTCTAATGTGAAGTTCTTCCTCTTGCTCATTGTCACTATCTACGGGAGTTTTGTTCATGTCTTTGTACTTATGAGATGGATT
Organism: Sequoia sempervirens; assembly: GCA_007258455.2. Lineage (NCBI taxonomy): Eukaryota > Viridiplantae > Streptophyta > Pinopsida > Cupressales > Cupressaceae > Sequoia > Sequoia sempervirens. The sequence goes on along the minus strand of VDFB02378920.1, from coordinate 9,233 downwards.
TTCCTCTCTATCAGCCATATTGTCGTCACTGAAAAGAGGATTGTGATTCACACTAAAATGAGGATTACCACGTTCACCTTCTTCTTGAATTTTATGGGTAGGACTCTCTCGTTGAGACTCTTCTCCTATTTTGTTGTATTGAGATCTTGTAAAAATAGGCATATGAAAGGAATCTTATGATATGATCAAAAAGGTCACTGAAGGATTTGACTAGGATGTGTTGAATATTCAATCGAAGGTTGTGTTATATTCTCGAACTCAAGAGGTTATTAAGATTGTGATGTTGAGATAACACTAATCTTTGATAATAAGCTTGAGTAGCTAAAGGTTCTATAGTGTAATTGTCAGTGAATCCTCTAATGTAGTCTTGGTATCTATGGAGAAATTTGTGATAATGGAGCAAGACGTGTCGACTCTTATACAAAAATTCTCTGCAGTCAAAGGTTTCTTTGTAACTAAAGTTCGTTTTGGGTTTCTTGATCCTATTGGAGACTGATTTCTTGACGAACTTGGTTGATTTCCACTTCCTCAACATGGGAGAGAAATGTCAGAAATTTGGGTCTATAAAATTTGACAGAAACCTAAAAGCACTATTCTGTTCCCCAAATGCGTTGCAAAAAGAGGCATATGCGCTGGAGAAAGAGTCAAATGCGCTGTAGAACACCTTGAATGCATGGAAACAGAGCTTAGATGTGCTAAACCAAGAAGTATATGCGCTAAAACAGTCCCTAAATGCGCTGGAAGATTACTCAGATGCGCTGAACCAGGAAGTTGATGCGCCAGAACAGATTGTATATGCGCTACAGTTTTTCCTAGATGCGCTAAAACAGTTTCAAAGACAGTTTTTGACCAGTTTTGAAAAATTTCAGCTAAAGTTTTTCATGTTCGTTTTGGATGATCCTTTATCTGAATTAATGTTTTTGAAAGCACAACAAACAGTCTGATTTAAGTTGATCATAACCAAGCACAGAATAAGACAAGCACAACCTAGGTTAGGCCAGGACAATATCCGCTAGATTCCACGTAACCGCATATCTGTAGCGTGTGAATTCAGAAGCTTGGCTGCACGGGCTCCTCCTTACAGTGCACTCTCTTCTCAGGCCAACCAAGCTTCCAACCCCCATGAAACTCCCATGGCGAGCTGATCACCTCTACTACAAACTGCGAAAGTGTGGATGCCTTCACACCGACCGGTGCTGCGCTAGCAAATAGAAGGATTTTGGCTTACTACACAAGAGTTTTTAGTTCGGGACCCCCATTTGAGTGGCCATACATGGGGCAAGAGATTAATCATCATTAAGGTGGCACTCCAGCTTGAAGAGGTTAAGCTCAACAGTGTTTAAGGGAGTACAACTCCATCCGTATGACACATCCGCACAAACAACCTTAGGTTTTCCCTTAAGATTTAAATTTATATACCGGTTGGGGGTAGCTTTGCCTTAGCTCCGTTGCTGGTTTGAGTCACGTTGAGGTGATGAAATCCCTAGGCAGGCCCAATTTCTAGAGTCAATAACCGTTTCTCTTGCACCCAAGATCGCACAAGTGCGCAAGGGGAGAGGATACTTCGATTATCAAGTCAAGGTTACACAGGGAAAAGTGGGTCTGGTTTTTTGATCACCTAGTTTGCACAGGGTGAGAACATAATCACCTACCACTTTCAAACACAGTCAAAAAGAGTAGACAGATTCATTTTAGGTGCACCAAAATCAAAAATGATTTAATCTAAGTGAAGATTTTGCTTCACAATAGACATTGGGTTCATTTTAACTGCATGATAAAGATGTGGTGGCTACCCTAGATTGATTCATTTTAAATCTAGCAAGAAAATGGAAAGAAATTATGTCTGCGGAAGGCGTCAGACTCAGAATCTCTGTTACAACCCAGATGCGCAACTCTGTTACCCAGATGTGCGAAAACAGAACTAATATGTGCAACCCTGTTACCTAGATGCATGAAAACAATACCTATATGCGCAAGAACAGAATTCAGATGCGCAATAACAGAACCTAAAAATGTGCAATAACAGAACTTAATTGCGCAAAAACAGAACCTAAATGCGCTAAACTAAAATGTAATTTTTTTTTAAATTTTTTCGAAACAGATTTGAATGCACTTAATGATGTCCTATATGCGGTAATTAAACTCCTATATGCTATGCAGAAATGCCCATATGCGCCATTCTATTTCCTATATGCTCTTCAAAAATTCCCAGATGCGCTGAAATAGTCTTCAGATGCGCCGAAGTACCTGTAAAATGAAAAAAAAATGGATCTCCCAGATGCGCTGCCAGATGCCAGAAAACCTGCCAAAAAACTTGCAAGAAGACCTGCAAGAAAGAAGTCTAAAATGGGGGCATAGGCCCCACGGTGGGCGCCAGAAATGTGTGATCGAAAATAATATGCATAATGAATTAAAATAAATACTATTCAAGCACACCAATAAGACATTGTATCAAAACAAAACATAAAAAGTAAATAAATGCAAACTCAGTATTCTGCTTCAATTATCGTCCTATTGTCCTCTATCTTCAGTGTTTTTGTTGATTCCAGCTTTTTCTCTCAGATTTGTAGGCTAGGCTCAACAAAATGTCTTCCTAAAGAATGAGATTTTAAATGTGATGCATGATGCAAGATTAAACTATGATATTGAATTGAACTAATATGCTTGAAGTAAACATGATGCTATGATATGAGAATACTAAATGAATTAAATGCATGAACTCTAATTAATTGCCGATTATCAATGCTTGGATTCACACAGGTATTTATAGAGTTTTTCGAATGATTATGATTGACTGTCTTGATTGATGGTTGTGATAATTCCTGACAGATCGAATGGTTGAAGAAGGATGAAACTGAAGAGAAAATAGAAGAAAACTTGAAAACAAGATTTTTCTATTTTTATGACAGAGAAGAAGATAAGAAGATAAAAAATCATCTTTCTTTAAAAGAATAAAAGAAAGATTTAAAAGCTGATAAATAATGAATTAAAAATTCAATTATTTATTTGTGGAGGAGATTCAGCGTTTTTCTTAATTAAATAAATTAAGCTTTTGAAAGCAGAAGAAAGTTTTGTGATAAGAAGAAAGCTTTAATCAAGATTTTTGAAAAAAAGCAGAAGATCTCATATTTAAATAAAATATTTAATTATGATATGAGAAGATTTCAAAAAATTTTACAATTAAATAAAATATCTAATTGTGATTTAGAAAGAAAGCAAAAGATATTTAATTAAATAAGGTTTATTTAATTAAACCACTTTTATGAAATTAATTAAATGAAATATTTAATTAATTTAGAAGAAGAATTAAAAATAGAAGAAAGAGAAATATTTAAACTTAATTAAATCAAAAGATTTAATTTAAATTCGAACAATGATAATTAATTTAAATAAATAAAATGTATTTATTTAATTAATTAAGTGGACGTATGAAAATAATTAAATAAAATAAATTTATTTAATCATGAAGAAAGAATAAGATGAATGAACAATACAATACAATTAATTAAATTTAATCATATGTAGAGGACTTTTAGATAAATTAATTAAATAATAAATATTTAATTAATTGTCAGTATTATAGACATGACCATTTTTATGTGTATACACCTACAATTTGTTCATTGACCAGTTTCATATGATCCATGGAAATTAATTCTTTAATCTCCTATGAGAGCACATAGAGACTAGTATGGTCTATTTGGATTTTTTGTAGTTCTGCTATCAACTCCTTCCTTTTTTCAACCATTTGAGTGTAGAAAAGTAGACTTACTGATAAAGAATCTATTTTCTTCAAGCATATCATCAATCCATTCACTAACATTTTTAGAATAGCTTAGATTCTTTCTAATTAATTGCATTGTGGACTCAGCAATCATTCTTGCTTGAGAACTTGAGGCTTCACTAGATATAGAGGAAGGTACTATAGAAGAAATAAAGTTCTTCAAATCAAGAACCTAGGACTACAATACCACTTTTTCCTTCCTTTCTTCTTTTACTCGTTTGATCAAAGCATTGACTGAATATTCAACATGATATATATCGCCTGCAAGTGTCTGGGGTCCCATATCAACATGTGTGACCTTATAATTAGTTATTGTTATCTCATTTTCATTTAGATATTTTATGGGATCAACATTTTCCTACACCTGATGACCATAATTAGGATTAGTCAATATCCTTGACATCTTCTGAGCTTTCTTTGGTCTTGAAGAATTTTGGAGTAGCTTTGTAATTGTATCTACTCCAACTATTGTTTTAGGAGTTTATTTCCTCTTCTTCTCTACTGCTTTCCTCAACCATACTAGAGAAGTCTCAATCAAAGCATAATTCTTATTCTCTAGAGTGTTTTCTCTAGTCTCACTAGGAGTAATAGGCATGTTTTCCACTGGGGAAGAGAGCACCTCATACAATGGAGTGAAAGTATTATCCTTAACAATATGCTCGAAAATAGCATCCAGATCCTCAAACATAGGTTTTGTTTGACTATCCTTCTTTTTAGGAGTAGGAGTAGATGGACTATCTTGCTTACACATAGATTTTAGCTTAACTACCTCTTCTAGTTTCTCTCCATCACCTCCAAACTATGAATTTTCATTGGAAGATCTTGTAGCCATTATCCCTGAGGATATACAAACTATAATATTTTGAGAAGAACCTTGTTCATTTTTTTGTGAAGACTTTGGTTCCTGAGTAGAACCTGCCACTTGTCGCCATTTTCCTTCCAGCCAATCTTGAGTTCTTTTCATGACAGGGGCAGCCCGTATGTTCGTATCCAAAACTTCATTTTCATTCTAGTCAACCTTGGGATGTGACTTATGAGACAAATTCTCATATTCGGGGTCAATGACCACCAAATCATCAACTATACCCTCCATAATCTTGAAAGGTAGACCAAAATCTTGTATCTATTCAAGGGTTAATCTCATGTAATCTCTTTTTAGGACTTCATTTTCATCAATGCAATCCTCCCAGAAGTCCTCAATAGCATGCTAATGTTGATATGAATTTCCTCCATATAAATTCCACTTAACAAAACCCTTGCTGTCAAAATTAGCCCTCATGAATAAATGCTAGAGATTATATTCTTTAAGAAGGCCTTCAACACATTTGGCCATTTGATTACTTTTGCATGTGAAATATGGAGTTGTCAATGGGAAAGGATACCCCAGTTTCCCCATATTCAATTATTTCACATTCACAATAGCCATTTGTCTACAAAATTCCAAGAACACTAGAAAATCTTCAGGATATTTGGGTAATTTCAGTGGGGCTTTTTCAAAACCACCTATCCTCAAATAGGAAAATCTATCAAAATGAATATAAAAAATTCCAAATTCTGACACTAGAGACATTGGTTTAGTAGAAAAACACACTTCAAGATTCCCATCTAATTTCCTTATAGCTTCCATTAAAAATGCATCATTAATAAGGGAAAAATTTCCCATTCTGGCTTGCTTAGTAAATTGCGGGTAGCACTTATACACAGGCATGCTAGAAGTTGGGGGTATCTATGGTTTCAATCTTGGCCAAAATGACCTTTGACTAGCTATAATGTATGTTAAGCAACAACGGTCTCGTCTACGGCCTTGATTTCCTGTTTCTCAGGAATCTATCTTCTTGCACATGCACCTATTAAGTCCACACTGAGAATTGCTTCTAGAAAACCCTCGGCATGAGATAATCAACTTTCTGATAATTTCCCATCAATAGAACTCTTATCACTTTCTAGGCATGCCCATAATTCTTCCAACTTAAAAGATCCTAGCTCTGTGTCTCTCATGCTGAGCCAACAGTTTTTTATTCTAGACTGCATGAGCTCACAGTACAAAGAAAAACACTTGTATTCCTGAAGAAATAATTGTAGATGATAGAGGTTCTATTGCAAGCTCAACCAAATAAATTTTCAGCACCTTAAGTTTTGTAAATGATAGGGTGTTCATTTAGTGATGAATTAATATGGTGCTTTATTTAAATCCTTGGTAAAGAAAACCCTAAGATTTATGTGCCTTACAAAAATCCTTGATAAGACATCTCCAGGTTGTACTATATGCCTCATTAAATGCATTGGCGGTAACTAAAAATATGTGGGTGCACAACATATTACCTTGTCGCGAAAAACTGAAACTTTACAACCTAAAGTCAGGAGTTACAAAGTTATGAAAACTTTTGAATCCCCAACTTCACAATAAACTAACTTACTTGACACCACTTAAAGGACAAGTCGGGCTGTCGAGAAGTTAGGAAAAACAAAAACCCAACTACAAAGTTAAAAACACATAGTGCCAACAACTTAGGTTTCAAAACTCATAAAATGTGTGACAAGAGGTTAGGAACTTTAGAGGAACCTGTGACCGAGACTAGAATGAAGGAAAAAAATTTAGACTTAGGAAAAAATTAAAAGATTGAAGATTGAGGAAGATAAAATTTGAAGGCATATGATATATAATAGACCTACAGGTAACAGGGTCCTTAAAGAAGGGGTCTCGCGACCATCTTTCCTTATGGTTATGATATCTATGCATGTTCATCCTTTTAAACCCCATTGTGTGAACCTTATGGTGTAAGTAATGTGTAACTATTGTGATGTATATGTAAATTTGCAAATAAATGTGATGTGGTATACATGTGAACTATGTGAGAAAGATAGTAACAAATAATGTAGAGCTAATATTCTTTGAGACATGATTTGACATTGGAAAATAAATATTTTCTAACATCATGATTGATGTTTATGGTGCAAAGGGATTTTGTAGTGTATCAAAGGATGCTAATTTATTTTGATATATTCTCGTGTAATTTAATTGAAGTTGGTTACATTGTAAATAACTTATAACTACATGAATGGTGGTTAAAATTTCTTATATTGAGAGAATAAAAGATAAATTCTCTATTGTGAGCAATTTTGTTCTAAGTATTCGGGTGTTTAATTCATGAAAGTGGTGTCTCTAATGTGTGCTTATAGTTTGATGGTTGATTTATTTCATCAAGAAAGTAAAGTGATTAGTTGATTTCTGATAGTTTGATGGTTGATCTCTAATGTGTGCTTATGGTTAGATTCTAGAAATGGAGGACTTCTAGGAGGAAGTCCAATCTAAGGGGAGGGGGATATAAGGCCCCACCTTGTGGGTAACTAATACAACCCTAAAATTTGTAAGTTTGTTCCATTAATTTCTAGTGAGTTAGATTGGAAATGATAAACAAAGTACTTATGTGTTGTCATCATTGAAATTGCATAAATAAACCCTAGGGTAAACTCTTATCCTTTAATGCACCAAAACATGAATGCATTTAAATAACAAAAGGGAATTTTATATTGAATTATGAATTGCTTCGAGTAAGGAATAGGAAACCCTTGTATCTTATGGCATGTTTTATAATTGAGAATTGATATCTAATTTCAATAGCCCTATTTTAAATATCTAACTTCTCAAAACAAATATTATAGAATTATGATGATTATTGGTGTTATTCAATAGGGATTATTTAGTCTAGCTAGAGCTAATGTATTATGGAAAAAATGATTGTAACTTAGGGGACAAGTTACCATGGGTTATCTAATTAAACACAAATATGAGAGATGATATTATATTAGGATTTAATTTGATAAATTACTAATGAGTTTCATGTCCCCTAAAGTGGATACCAATAGTGAGTAAGAAAGGATTCTACAACTTACAAGTGATGGAATGTGAAGGTTGGATGACTACAACTTGGTGCGCATGGATGAAACATCAATCAAACTAAGGTAAGACCATAGGTGTGTGAAAGAGGTGAGTAAAAAATATTCTACATCTATTTGAGTAGTAATAAAAAATAATGAATAGTTAGGTAAAGATGAATTAAGAAGAGTATGTATGTATGTGATGCTTTCAAATGGTGGTATTATTCTCCTTAAAGGTAGATTTAAATTTATGTACTAAAATTTAAAATGAACAGTTGGATGAATTATCAATAAATAAAATCATGGGGAGTAGACTAGCCAATATTGAATTTATTATTATGATCTAACCTTACTAATATGGCGTGAGCTAATGTGTAGAAATAATAATCATATTAAAGGAAAGGGAGGGAAATATAGACCTAAGTTAAATTCCTCCTTGTAAAGTCACATATTGTTAACCCCTTTGACCTAAGAGGTAATTATGGGGATTATTAAGTAATGGTAAACCTAATTAATTCTAGGTAATTTTATGATGTAGCCCTACCTGAGAAAGAGGGCGAGGAAGTATCTAATTATTTAATGTTTTAAATTAGTACTACTTGAGTAATGGAACTATTGGTATCAATATCTCATCAATACATTTGTAAGAAATTAATGTCACATATCTATAAAAATCAACTATAGGAGTCAACCAATCATCGCCCTGAGACTGAAGCTACTTACATCAACATCAAAGCTATGTTGGAAAGGTTTGTTTCTAAAGTGTGAGTTGAGGGTGACTCCCTCAACATTTTCAAGTGTTTGAATGTCATTTAGAATCCGATTTGCACAATTGAGTCACTCATTAATGATTTATCATGATGTTGAGGCTATTCGAAGAAACCTGTGTCTCTCATACTTACAGGGAAGGAAATTCCCTAGTAGATTTCTTTGCAAATGAGGCTATCAAAATTATTAATTTTAAGGCATGGGCAGAGTACTCATCCCTTCCCAAGAGTGCTAAACTATTATTACGAGATGGAAGCTAGACTTGAGTTTTTGATAGGGGTGATCAAGTAATTATCTCTCCCTTGCATGCCAGATGCTTTATGGGTTGAATTTGGCCCATTCTTATGGTCATTTGCATTTTAAATAGTGTTGTTGGGCTCTAGTTTCTACTATTTTTTTGTATTACTAAAATGGCCAGGGATAGGAGTAAACTCGAACCCATCTCTTGTGACAAATGGAAGAATAAACACAAAGTTTGGTAGATTCTAGAACATGAGCATTTCATGCCTTATTTTGAGAGGCTTCATGGTTTTGACCATGAAGCCTCTATTAAATTTTTTCGCTGCTGGCATAATAGGTGCTTGAAGGTGGACGAGATTGAGTTTAACATCACTAAAGACTTTATTGCCTTCATTACTGGCTTATTGACATATGGGCACAAATTCTACAAAGAAAGGAAAAGTAATGAAGATGCAATGTATCAATTCTTTAAGGGTAATGCGAAAGATGACCTGGTAAAACTTCCCTCTTGGGGCTATGACCCTCTTTTGCTTAAGCACATTTGGGCTAATGTTGTAGAAGT
>VDFB02378919.1:0-18969 GCA_007258455.2 Sequoia sempervirens | reverse complement strand
TAGATGTAAGATCTTTGCTTCTTCAAATGTTCCCAGATTTATAGACTGTGTTGGCTCTACCAGTACTGATGATCTATCATGGTAGTGTTCTGGGGGAGTGTCAAATATTTCATCCTTCAGTGCCTCAGAAAGGTTTTTGTTGTTGGATATGTTCTTTAGTTTTCTCTTTTCAAAGTCTAATGCTGCCTCAGAGAGGTTTTCATCATTAGATTTATTTTTTCCTGTTATCATTTTTGCAACTGAAAGATTTTGCACCCTCCTATTGTAAAGTATCGATATGAGTGTTATGGATAGTACTTGTATCATTTTTGTCACTGCAAAGATAATTTATGATGGCATCATCATTTGAAAATACTGGTATGAGACTAGGTTTGATGGGTTCCCAGTCAATAAGTTCAGGGTGCATTAAAGGTAACAATTCATCAGATTGAATAAGGTCAACTGTTGTAAGTGTCATGATAGCTAGGTGGTTAAAGTTATATGTAGGATGTTCAAGGTCTGTGACAATACTCACCTGCAAGTTTTCTGACTCACTCAATGTCTGATCATCCTCACTTGAGTCATCAATATTTGTTGATCCCATAACAAATGTTCTATTTCTTGAACCTTGTCCCTCCTCTCGTAAGGGTCTATATACTTGGATAATATCAAACTCTTTATCAGTATATGATGTAGTAGATAGATGATCCCATTCATATTCGTTAGAGTATGTGTTAGAGCCATCTCTCATTTGTAGTATCCTTTCCACTACTTTTTGGGTATCTTCTTCTTTGTGTTCAGTTATGTAGCCTAATCCCATTTTGTCTTTAGGGTGTAATGTTAGAGGTTGAATGGGTTCAATAATACCGTCCTTTCTCTTGCCAATTGGTCCTTGACATTTGTAACCCATTTTCTCTAAAATGGCCTTCCCTTTTCCATACTGATCTGTTTTGATGTCAACGTTTGCTGATGTTGATGCTTCCTCGTCTTTGTATAGCCAACTAAGAATGTCTTTGTCTTTTGACTCATCTTCGAGTGTACCTACTTTTATAAACCTTTCATTTAGAGTTGTGATGGGTTGTGATGATCTTGGAGATTTTAATATGGGTTGTCCATATGTTTTTGGTGATGGTAGTAACTGTGATAGGCACAAAGATTGCTCAAGAGAATATTCTCCTACACCCTCTTCCTTTATCTGAACCTTTTCTGAAAGTTGTGATAATTCATTTATAGGACCTTTGGTGTTTGATGTGTCCATGACAATTATTTCTTTCTCTAGATTCTTTTTCTCAACCCATTTAGATATAAAATTAAGTTGGCTATCCATAGTGGATGAACTAGAAGTATTGACTTCTCTGTTATGAGGTATTAGAGTGTCTTGAGTTGCTTTCAACATGCTGCAAGTCTGTGGATTGTTGTTGTTAGCTGATATGGTGACTTCCTGTCCATTTACTAGAAATTTTAGACATTGATGGTATGTTGAAGGTACTACTTGCATGTCATGGATCCATGGACGACCCAATAGTATGTTGTATGTTAGATCTCTGTCTAACACTTGACAAACAATGTTTTTGACAATCAGCCCTACCTGAATTGGAAGTATAATAAGTCCTCTGGAAGACCTTTCCTCTTCATCATATGCCTTTATCATTATTTTTCTCTTGGTGTCAATGGCGTTGTCAGAATAGCCTAGTGCATGAATTAGTTTCAAGGTACAAATATTTAAACTAGCTCCTCCATCTATCATAACACATTTAACACAGTGTTTATGGATGAGAACTTCTATATGCAAGGATGCATTGTGTGGGTGATTTATAGATACATCATCTTGTTCAGAGAATGATAGACAATGAGATGTGGTGAGATGTCCCACCATGGCTTGGAATTGACAAACATCCAAATTATTAGGGACCGTTGTAGCTACTAGAGCTTGTTCTAAAACTTCCTTATGTGATGGTGAAATTTTGAGAAGTTCTAAAATGGATATTTGTGCGGGTATCTTTGTAATTGGTCTATGATATTGTATTGATGTGATGGGGGAGCATTGTTTTTGGAGGAAACTCCTTTCAGTATTACTCTGGATTGTCCCCTTGTCGTTATATTGACTTGTGGATGATCTTGTGTTTCCCTTATTTTTAAAACATTGATTTGATTATCAAATGTTCTTGCGCTTGTCCTCATGTTTAGGGATTCAATGTCATTGTTGTTTGTGTTATCCTTTTGAGTGTCAATGTCATTTTTCTCTACCTTAGAAAGGAAAATAATGGTGGTGTCATAGACATAGTTTATACTTTTTCCCTTACCACTAGAAGAAGACTCTCCTTTTTCATAGTTGGGTAATGGATTGATAAATGCAGTGTGATCATTGTTTGTCTGAGGCCCTTCAACAAACACCTTCTTGGCTTCGATCAAGTCTTGTACTAGGTGTTTTAGTTGCATACAATCATTTTTCTTATGTCCTTTATTCTTATGGAAATTACAATAATCTGCATCATTCCACCATGATGGTTTTACCTTTGGCTCCCAGTTTTGAGCTTCTGGTAAAGTAATAAGTTTGTTCGCAATGAGTTCTTTCATTGCTAATTCCAATGTTTGTCCTAATGGAGTGAATTTCTGTTGATTTGATTGTCTTTGGTATGACGGTCGTGATTCTCCATTGTTGGTGTTGTTTTTTTGGATAGTGCCCTAACTGTTGTTTTGGTTTTCATTTTGATTTGCTTTGGCAGTTGACGCTTTCAAATTGAATACTAGTTTTACATTGTCAGTTGTAGGTTCATTGCTTCCAGTATTTCTATTTTTATACCAAAATTTTGGCTTGTCGTTGTTTCCATAGTGATTTGTGTTGTTGGATGTTTCACTATAGTGCTTAATCACTCCTCCTTTGACTAGGGCTTCTTTGATTTTAAGCACATTCTCAATTACTTTTTCGAATGTTTATGGACATTGTAATTCAAGTCTATAACTCATTTGATCATTTAAGTTGTCTATAAATGATTCAATCTTATCCTCTTTAGGTATAGATCGAGGATACCTAGCGAACAACTTTCTCCATCATTGTAAAAATGATAAAAATGTCTCACCATTTTTCTGTTTCAGATTATAGAGATCCTTTATGGTTACGTCATGTGTTATGTTGAAAGAGAATTGAGAGATGAATTTGTTAACCAATTCTTCAAAGGATCTGATCCCTGGTTGTAATTTTGAGAACCATTCCATACAATGGGCTCCCAAACTCCTAGGAAATAACCTCTTGAGGTATGTATCTTCTTGCGCAAATTCAAGGCTCATTGTTCTAAATTCTCGTACATGGTCAATTGGGTCTGATTTTCCATTTTATTTTCCGTACTTAGGAAACTCACAATGTCTTGGAAAGGGTATCATATCCACACATGGATGGAAAGGGTAAGGGAAAATGTCCTTTAATAAATATGTTTTTTTGGTTCCTGTTTGCATGTTTTGAACCTGTTGTTGTAGAATTTGCATTTGAGCTATTAAAGAAACTACTTGATTTGTATCCTGGGTGTGGTTTGGTTCTGTCTTCATTAGTTCTAGATGTTTCCTTCAACCGATTGATCTGTCAAAATCTTTCGGAAGTTTGGCACCTAACTCTGCTAACATTAAGAGGTATTTCTCCATGTCTTGTTCTAAGACCTTTTCCATAAATTTATGAAAATTTGGGTCTTGTTGTGCGTGTTGTATATCCTCTTGTGTTATTTCTTTGTTCTCATGTTGTTTGTATAAAAAAAAAGGGTTCTCTTCAGTCATGTTTAGATTTTCAGTTTCTTTTTCCCTAAGTTTTTTCCTTTGTAACCTTGTTAAGATTGGCATACAAGTTTTTTTGTTGTTTTCCCACTAAACTTAGATCTTCTATATGGTGTTAGTGTCAATTTGATTTTTAAAGAAGCCCAATAGAATGATGTATTCTATTGACAAGGATAATTTAAAATTCTTGATTACTGAGTTTTTTGTCTTGTGATGGTAGGATGTCAAAAATCCCAATGAGGAAACTTGGCTCACTAATCTAGGTTTTTTTTTGATAATTTGGACACTGTATTTTGCACTTGATCTGGTTTTTGTGTGAAACAATTTTTACTTGTAAGAACCTACTTGTTTCAGGATGTTAGGACACTGTCTGATCTGTAAAATCTTTCTGACTAGTAAAATATTTATGTTTCTGATGTTGATCTATCTGATGGTTGTTCTGGAAGTTTCTCTGTTTTTCTCCTTCTATGGATGCGCTAATACAGAGGGAAGAAGCGCTAAAACAGAACACATAAGTGCTATAATTTATGGTAAAAGTGTTGTAAAATAGTGTGGAAACGCTAGAACAACACTTAGAAGCGCTAGAACAACACTCAAAAGTGCTAAAACAAAGATGGGAAATGCTTAAACAGAGAGCAGACGCACTAAAATAGAGTTCAAAAGCGCTATGTTTTGATGTGGAAGCGCTAAAATATGGATAAGAAGTGCTATAATGTTGACGCTAGAATTTCCTGTCAATTTGGTTTGCTGTGATAGAAGCGCCATGAGATTGTTCAGAAGCGCTAAAACAGAGGGGTGAAGCGCTATAATTTTCTTTTGAAGCGCTAAAACAGAGGTCAGATGCACTATAATTTATCTCAAAAGCGCTATAGTTTATGTTTAATGCCAAGTAGGGGGTGGCAATATGGGTCTCTCAGCTGCTATGTCTACTTTCTCTTCTTTTTCGTCCAAGATTATGGATGCTGTAAGGAATTGATGGGGTGTTTCATTCTTTTCAAAAATAAATGTCCTCAAAATACTGATGATGTCAGTTTGAGTGCCTTCAATGTGTACATTACCAGGCTGAAATATTGGTGTGGTTAGCCTTGGTTGTTGAACGTAAGAAAATGTATAACTGAAAATATGTTATACTGCGGAATCCTTGCATGCAAGGATACCAATAATAGTCCGCAAATCAATTCATAGCTCTCTATCCGAGACGAGCAGGGATTGATTTGTGGCCCTCAGATTAACCCTTTACCCCTGCAAATACAATCTCGGAACGAGAGATTCAAAGAGGAGAAGCAAGAATGCCAATCTCCATGAATCCTGTTCTTGCAATGCAACAATGAAAACTAATCTAAATGACTGTAAAATGCAATAAACAAAACTAATTTATTGAAATAAAAATTGATCTACATGCAATGCCATAAATGAATTACTTTGCAAATTAATCTACTATGAAGATTAAGCTAAAATGTAATATTAAACTATATGCTCTAAAACTAAGATGCTTATAAAATCAAACTAATGTGTAATCTCAAATGTAAAATTCAAGAAAATTTGTAGCATAAGTTGATGTAAAAATTGTGATTTTTGAAATGAGAATGAGAGGGCTCATTTTATAGGCAAAAGTGGAATTGAAGGAAAATTCAGAAGCAATGTGGGATAAATAGAAAAATAGAAACAAATCTTGATTGGAATTCTTTTTTTAGTTTATTTCCCTTTTAACTGATTTGTTTCCCTTTTTTTCATCATAGGATATTCTTGAGAGGATATTTCATTTATTTTATTTAATTTAAGATGATAATATCTCTTTTAATAAAATAAAATAAGATTATGTAATTTAGAAATGAATATTAATAAAATAAAATAAAATTATTTAATTAAAAATAGATTTAATTAAATAGCATCATTTTATTTAAGTAATATTAACTTCAATTAAATAACATTATTTTATTTATTAAAAGTGATTTATTTCTTTTGATTAAATAAAATTAATGAAGCATTCAAACCTTAGGGAAAATTGAAACATTTGAAATAGTTATGAATTGATTAAGAAATTTGATTTGAAAATGCAACAATCATTGATTTAGAAAGTTGATGTTGACAAATTAAATAAATGGGGCCCAAATTCTAGGTGACCATTTTAGGTTGCATATGAGGGTCTCCAAATGGTCATAAGGTGGTAACTCTAAGGTTTCCAAAGTTCTGTCTACCATAAGAACTGATCAGGTTTGGTGGAGTATTCTATGGTAGGTTGTGGAATGGAGGATTGACGAATACATTGACTATGGTTAGATTCCTATGAAAGAGTGCTTCTTTGAATATAGGCTTGTGAAGTCAAAGGTTCTACAGCATAATCATCAGTGTAACCTCTATTGAAATCATGAAACCTATGGAGGAATGTTCTATGATGAAGCAAAGTCTTCCTATTTTGATATAAGAAACGTCATCTTTGTAAAAGATGTTTGTAACTAAGTGTTGTTTTGGATTTTCTAATTCTCTTGACAAGAGATTTTTTGAAAAACTTAGTGGTTTTCTAATCTCTAATCATGTATTCTCAGTGTTTTTGATTTTGCATTTTTTAGGATGATCTTTTATCTGAATTTTAATGATTTTTGGAATACACAACACTCAAATGAAGACAGTTGTTTTTAAGAGTTTGTAATCTACACAAATAGTGTATGTTCAAAAGAACCACACATGGTCTTATTTTCACTAGTTTGATAACAATAAAGCACTTCAGACAGACTCACTCTTAATAGTCAAAAGGTCATCGTTATACTCAACAACCCACATCTTAAAATTGCGTCGACTCACACAGTTGTGTCACCCCCTAAAGGGTGCCTGTGTTTTTTTTCTTTTCTAGGTGTGTACTCAAGGTTAGATTTCTTGATCCCCTAAGCAAACGGTCCTTGGAAATTATATGGTGAGTGTCTTGGGGGCAGATTTTTCCCTCCCCTTGCACCGCGAGTATTACAATGTCTGGTTACTGACTCGGCTGGATACTACACTAGGTTCTCAGAAAAGGTTTCCGTTCAAAGTGACAATAATAGACTCCCTCAGGAGACCTCCCAACCTTTAGAACAAAGGTTTTAGGGATGGTTATCTTGCACACTTCCGGAAAAAGTGGGTTTTGCCATATTTGCTTTAAATTTTATAGTGGAGTGGAAAAATCTGTCTTTGGTTTGAACCCACTTAGGTCATTCCCGTAGGGTGAGTACTTTTTCCCACTACGGCAGGCCCTCTAAAGGATGCAATAAAACTTGAAAAATGCATAAAAAGGATGAGTTTGGCTTTTTAGATCACCTAGTTAGGGGAGAGCATATGCCTATCAACCATTCAAACACAAAAATCACTTGTTCAAATTTTAGAGCCCAAACGAAAAAATTTTCTAATCTATGTGAAGATGTTGCTTCATAGTGAAGATGTTGCTTCACAAAAAGACATGGTGTTCATTTTTAAATCCCAAGTTGAAAAATCTGGTGACTACCCTAAATTGGTAAATTTTTAATCCAAAGGAAAATGTGACTATCCTAGGATTAATTCATTTTAAAACCAACTGAAGAAGTGTCTATCCTATATTGATTCTTTTTAATCCAACTGAAGAAATGAAATTTATTGGCCGCAGACATGTCAGATCCAGAAAATGAATTACACAGAAGCACTATGACAGTGCTCAAACATGCTATAGAAATAGACAGAAGTGCTATAGGAATAGACAGAAGCGCTATAGAAATAGATAGAAGCGCTAAAATAGATGTTGAATATTACTGTCAGTTTGTGCTAGTCATATGATTGAAGTGCTAAAATAGTCCTTAGAAGCACTGTGATTTTCCTCATTTAAAGCGCTATACTTTTCCTCATAAGCACTATAGAATCTTTCGATTGCGCTAAAATAGATTACGCTAGATTCATGTACGAAAACTTTCTAGAAAAAACTTGTTAAAAATATGGGGTCATCCCCACGGTGGGCGCCAAAATGTAAGTGTGGAAAATGTAAACTAAATACAATTAAATACACCTCTTAATGAAACATTGTATCAAGATTAACATGAATTAAACTAATTTAAAACACATAAAAGCTTGAAAGCGTCTCATTGTCTCCTATCTCCAAAGATTTATCAAATTACAGAAGCTCTCAGATTTGTAAGCACCGTAACTGTTTAAAATGCCTATCTAGAGAACAAAATGGATGCTAAATAGAATGATGTGATGATTGCTAATGATTTCTAAGTGATATGATGCTACTGTAAACTATCCTGACATGAAACCTGCTAGATGGAAGCTACAGTGTAAACTAATGATGTTGTCGTGATTCTAAATCTACTGATGCCATGATGCTATGATGATACTACAATGCTAATGCTAATGTTTATGATTGCTTGGTTGCTTGAGTATTAATTCTTGCAGAGTAAGTTTGCATAAAAGATGATAATTCTTGGATCATTTTGATGCTTCAGAAGGCTATATATATAGATTTTCGGCAACACATTTGCAACACATTTGCACAAGGGTAACACAACAGAGGCTGAGATTCAATCTAGGGATTTTGAATGGTACAAGATGAGAAGGTGGAGTTGATCATGGAGGATTGTTCCTCCCCATGAAAACACCAGGCAAGATGGGAGGAAAGATTTGAGGAAGAAGATTGAGAGGATTGCCTGCAGGTTTGTCCCCGAGGCTTTTCCTGTGAACGACAGTTAAATTAATTAGATTTGAAGAATCTAATTTTATTGGTGAGTGAATATATGGATTTGATTAATGCCTTTATTTAGATATTTTTGGTTTATTTAAATTAGCAAAAAGAGAGATTTAATTAAATAAAACAAATATTTGACATTTTCCCATTTAATAAAGAAGAATATGATAAGATAATTAAATAACACAAATTATTGAAGTTGTGTATTTAATTTAAGATAGAATTAATGGATAAAGTATAGAGGAAACAATAATGATAATAATTAAATAAAACAAAGTATTTAATTTTTTTTATTTAATTAAGAGGAAATAGTGTGATAAAATAGAAGAATTAATAGTGAACTTAATATAAATAAATATTTCTATTTATTTACTAAGTAGATGAATTTAGGATTAATTAATCAAATAAATCATATTTAATTAATTAGATTTCTCTAGACCATTTTTAGGTGTCTACAATTTGAACTTTAATTGTCACATTGGAGTTAACAACATGCAATGTAGGTATCCCAAAGTGTGCATGTAACAACCTGAATGATGGCATATGACCTGATGCACTGTGAATATAATGGATTAGTTGAACTTTAAAGTAGCAAGTAACCATTCTTCGGGTGGTCCCATGTGATAACTAATCTGTGATTGTCCCTTAAGAAATCTCATGAATTTCATACTAAGCTCATCACATAGAGTGTGTTTTTTAATGGTCATTATTGGCTTAGTAGTGACCTTCCAAATGCATCTTGCAAGGTAAAGATCTCAAACCTCATGGTATAGATGAATTAACCAGTCACAAAAATCTATAATTTCAATCTAAAGATTGTTAAATTTTATGTCTAAGTTTATTTTCACCTTGGATTCATAGAGAAAGTTAAAGTACATAGCATAATTATCATATTTTTTTAACTGGTTTTTGGTCCATTATTGTTAATTCTGTTGACCATCTTCTCTCTCAACTAATAACAGATACTCAACTCCTCTATACGAAGCACATTGAATGGAAGACGACATTGATACTTCAACAACCAAATGGACACCCATGATGTATGCACATTATGTGACATCTTCCTTACCTGTAGGAAAATCATTATTTGCTTTGACATTAGTATTCAATAGGAAAAAGTATATATTTTCCAGTTAATGAGAAAATTGCATATAAGAGAGTAAACATTAAGAAAAATTATGATATCAAAGAAACTCAAAATATATTAAATTGAAGTACTAAAAAATTATTGAATATGTGAGAAGCATATGAAACATACCAATTTTTTAAATTTTGTGGTGAAATATGAAGAATCCACATGGTTACCAAATGAATTTTAGATTTACTACAACTCATTAGAAACATTTGAAAAAGTATCATAATTGTGTTACATTAGGAACATTTATTTGTTGAATTTTCAATGCATTAAACATAGAAGAATTGAAAGTAGCATAAAACTAAAAATCATATAAATATATTACATTTAGAAATTTGAGTATACTCATTGAAACAAAATTGAAGAAAATATATTATATTAATTATCTTCTAAAATTTTCAGTCTAATTTCTTTAGCCTTTTTCTTGGCAAGTTGTCTAGCCTTTTTCATTTTCTCATAATGGTCATATGTGAATGGTGGCATAATTCTTAGGCCATCTAGAGACTTTACACGAGATATGGTGACAAATGTCAATCTTGTTCTTTCTCTTGGTCCAATATCAATAGTGACTTTTGAAAGAGTCAAACCATGTGATTTATGAATTTTCAATGCCCAAGACAATCTTAATGGAATTTGGATTGTCCTTCCCCTTTTTATTGTTGTAATTGGAATTGTATTTGGATTACGGTCATCAAACGGTTTTCCCGAATAGTTGTCAAACTCAACCATTACATATTTTGGTGGTTTTGGTTGACCAATTCTAGGTTTGTATGCAATCTTTTGAATATATCCTAGAGCTCCATTTACAAGACCTTCTTGTATCCAAAGATTTGAAGTCAACATTACCCTAACATCCTTACTGATCAATAATTCTAGATCAAGCTCATCATTTGAGCATCATTATGCTATATTAATACTACCTAATTTTGTTGCAACACTACGTGCAACAAGATGCTTCAATGAGTATAGCATTTTCTTGTTATGGTTATGAACATTATCATTTTTTGAGAACAAATGAAAACCATTGTCAAAATCCTCATTGTTTGCTCAATGGTAATAGTGATTCTTGTCATAAGCAATCTCCAATCATCAATTGTTGGGTTTGCATCTCTAAGATTTGTCAAAAGTTGATGAAATCTCTATTGGTGGATGTTTTCTCCATATTGTCTAAATAATTTATCTAAAGTAACCAAATTTTTTAATTCTTTCCATAGAAACTTAGCTCTTCTATTGCTATCATATGTTGGTCTATCATTAAGAGGAGGTAATTGACCCAAATCTCTAACCAGAATCATAGATATACCTGAAAGATAAACAATGAGTTTTTTTATCAATAGTATATACCTTCATATCTATAGAAATTCCATAACATGAATTACTTGTATTAGAATATAAAATAGTCATTTTTGTTAACATAATCATGTGTATACCTACAAAGTTAATGTTTGCATTTTGTGGGAATGCTTGTCAGAGTCTAGAATCTATGTTCTCTAGCATGTTCTGACCAATGAAGCTCATTTCATCAGTCAAAATGCATTTGATGTGTGCTATCTCTTCTTGAAAGTTTATTAGTCTTGCTCCTTTTAGTTGAGAAAAATATCTTATTGGGATTCTCAATTTTGAATGCACTATGGATGTCCTATGTTGAATGTTGCAACTCCAATTGGTGCAAGTAATAGAAGGGGAGAACAACTCAGTATTGCTACATTTTTAAGAGTTTGACTAATAGCACCAATTAGATATGACTTTCCTATTCTTGTTGTTCCTTGACTTATCATCAACAAGGGTGATGAATTCTAATTGTTATGGTAGTGTGCCATAATTATGTTGATTTCCTTTCTTTTTTATCACTGAGGTTTGAATAGTCTATACACTGTGGTATGCCATCATGTATGAGACACACATGATCTCTCATGCTGCTTATGAAATTCATTGCTTGATTTGTGTACACTTCACCTTGGTATTCATTACACCATTCTATTTGTCTAACAACATCTCTAATACCCAACATATCAATTTTAGAAATTTTGATATTCTGTTTGTTATGTAGTTTGGACATTATTTCCCATTCATGCTCTATAATATTTTTTTGAATAGCTTCATTGTCTTCAATTTTAGAATCACTGGTGTTTTCAATACTTTCTATAGTTTCTCTTCACTCCACGTGCCAAGGGTTATAATGAAATGACCCAATTTGCTATTATGTAGTCATTATCATGACTAATATCTCTTTCCACATCACGAAATGGTTTGTACAATAATAATTCTGATAAGCAAAAGTAAATCCATTTTTCTGACTCACATGGAGGAATGGATAAAAACATAGGAAATACTCTGACAATAACAATTGTTTGTCTTGGATCCCATTTATTATCTCTTTTTCTTTTAGGATTATATATCCATGACTTGGCTGCATCAATCAGTGTGATAGCTTCCATACACAAAGGCCTTGTTTTGTATCCATCAATGAATTTTTTTGACTGTTCTTCATTGTTTTCTTCATCATTTATACTTACAGGTTTGAACACAGGTCACATGATACATTTAGATTGAAATTTTTTCTGCTACTCTCTACCAATGGAAGCTCTAGTAACATGTGACATGTTTCTTAAGCTCCAATATCCCTTTCTATAACAGTATCAGTCAAAAGCCTTCTATATGCTCTTGTAGTTAAATCATCAACATTTTCTGTGTTTGCAAGATGCATCAACATCTTTTGGTATGTTTCAAAGCTTTTCTTTGCTTTTGTTGCATACTTTGCAATATATTTGATCACAACATGTTTAGAAAGAATAGGTTGTCAATCTATATTTGCTCTCCACAATTGCAATATGTAGCGATTGTGTGAGTTTACTCTATCATCATTTCTAGCTAGCTCAAATTTTTTTCACTTGTTTTTATGTCTTCATATAATTTGGATCCCTCCGAATTCAATGCCCAAGGAGTATTATACCTACAATCAATATAAATATGTCATCTATTTTAGTACTTCACAATTATATTATATTTCAATTTGATATAAATATTTTAACTTGTTAAAAAAGTTACCTGCAAACCATTGTTCCTCTCTTTTTTTGTAGGCATGCACCTTCCCTACACATTGTGTGTCATTGTACACAGTTTAGGATTTCTTCATAGTCATGGTCAATATCTATCTTTGCAAGTTGTCTTGTATTTCTAAGACATGGATGTAGAGAATTTTTTTGGAATGCCTATAGTTGGAAATGAAAATATATTAGTCATATCATAGACTATAAATAGTTTATTTAATATATTGCATGTATAAGTCCAAACTTTTTAAAACATGCCTATATGTTTCATTGATGTGGATCTTCCCTAGGATTCCATGCTTGAACAATACAATGGAAATATCTTTCAGCACTTTTCCATTGCTCTTCATTTGACCAATTAATATTGTCCATATTCGGTGCTCCATGTATCCATATGAATCCATGGACATGTAGTGATCCCCTATGTTGCCACTCATATTTGCACCAATAATCTTTAACATTCATTCATTTTTCCAGTATTTCTTTTCTGAATATTGAATGTCTCAAGTGCATGTAATGTGCAACTATATGAGGATAGTCAATAACATTTTGTTTTATCCAATTTTGAGTCTCCCTTGGAGTAGTTGGTTGTGTTCTTGGCATTAATGCATGCAAATCAGGTCAATACATGTCTGTGACACTTAAGGTGAAGAATATTGTAGGAGAACCTATTTGATGAAGTATGCCAGTCATTTTTGCATGACATTTTGTCTAATATGACCTTGTACCCCTTAATGTTGTTCCAAACCGCATCAACCTATCGGCTAGATGAGAGTGTGGCATGTTTTCCATATGCTCATGTAACTCATTGATGGTGATTGGTATGTCTTAAAAATTTCTTTTTACAAATACAACTGATGAATTTTGTGCACGATGTCTCATTATCATGTTCATCATAAAATATCTAAACCTTGGATGACTACCAAAGTGATGATACCTGTACCACAATAAATGCTTGAAAAAATCACGTAGATGCACTCACCTCATTCGTGGTTCTAACCAATCACATCTACCATCAGGGAACAATGTTGGAAATGCCATATCAAGTAATCTTGAAGTGACATATATTCATTTATAGGAGATGAACCTATTCCTGGCCAATCAATCATTATTGTTGAATTTGCTGCATCAGGGTTATTAACCCATGCATGAATCAATTCCATTTCTCTTCGAGCATTAGGTGGTTTAGAAGCCATTGATGTTGTATGCTCAATTATATTACCTTGATTTGTCTCTATGGCAGGACCAACAAAGATGATTTCATTTGTATCAAAATCAAATTCCATATGTATTGTCTATAATATGTTGAAAATATTTTCATTAGAATTTCTTTCTAGATCATTCAAAGCATTTTCATCAATTCTAACATCTAAATAAAAATTTTCGTGGTCTACTTTTTACTTTAGTGCCTTATATACACAATCCCTATTAATTTTAAAGTTATAATTTGTGTCACATTGATCCCTTCTTCAAACAATAATGATTGACAAATTTTTTATCGAATGTGGTAGAACTTTTGAAACATGTTTGACATTTTGTGGAAAACTTATCATGTGTCCTTTGTATTTATACTGACCACCTATTGCATGTGTAACTTGTAGTATTGGGTTGACATGTGCAATCAACATTTCTTCTACCCGAGTCAACTTTGCAAGCTCCTCTGGTTGTGGACCGGGGTCCATATAGTTTGAAGCTGAAAATCTATTATTTCCTCTCTCTTGTTGGCATCTAGTGCATATAGGACCTTCAGAGGTACGAGATACTTTGATTCCTAGATATCATTCTTGACAAACATAACACATGTTTGGCATTCTAAAGCTATCTAATTGATGTTGAAATTGCATTTGACAACCTTGAAAATCACCATGAAGCATTCCATTTTGGTTTTGTATGATTTGTACATTATCTTCTATAGCTAAATGTGAGGTGTTTCTAATACACGATCTATTGATCTTGAAACTTCATTTTCAAGATTCAATTGAATGTTTGCATTAGATGCATTATTGTACCTCTCACTTGATTGAGGATCAAATTGTTGTCTTTCTTGTCTTTCAGAATGAGATATTTCTTCAAAAGTCCATTAACGACTATTTCTAATCATATTTGCCTCCTCTCTATTTTGATATTCTAATTATTGTACTGTTACTTCTACTCTTCGTCTAACATATCTTCGTCTTTTGGCTTCATTGTGTCTCCTTTATTCTTCTCTTTGAACATATGTCATTTTTTCCCATTGTGTTCTTTGATATTCTCTTTGATACTCTCTCTGATATTGTCTCATTTGCTCATTCGATTCAAAATTCAATCTTTGTCGAGCCATATCTATAAAGTAGATTTAATTTTAAAAATTAATTTATGTATTCTTCTAATGTTGTATTAGGAAAAGTGATTGGACTTTATAAATTCAACTAAAAGGATGAACCTACATTTTCAATTTGTAGTTATTACACTTTCAATAAAGTAGAACAATGTAATAAGAAAATTTGATTAAATCAAAAGTAGCATATAAACCATAAATAATATTATAATTTCCTATAAGTGAAGTTTCAATGTTAAAACACTCTATAAAAAATAAAAGTTAAAAAAAGAGGAATATTAATGTTATGATAAAAGAGAAATAGTTAGTATCAAATTTCATAAAGAAGGAAAATTGAATACTAAATTTCATGAAGTTCAAATAACATTTTTCGATGCTCTTGACCAATAAATGAATTGTAAAATTACTATAAATGATTAAAAAAGATTTGAAATATATTCTAAGCATTTTAGATATAAAAGAAACTATTATTTGACACATTAAATACTTTGAATTGACTAAATTGAACATTGTTTTGATTATTTATAGAGACTTTTTAAGAAAAGTGATAATAATCAAATTAGAAAGTAACTGACCTTCCAACATAGTGCAGTCCTTCTTGCTCACAAAAACTGAAGACGAAGTTGAGTCTATGAAGAAGACAACAATCCCTCTGGATGACAATAGATATTAGTTAAAATAAAGCTTACTAAATATATTTTATGTGGATTAGAGACAATAGCAACACAAAAAAATGCATTTATTTCGAAAACACTTGGAATTGCTTGCCTATAAATAAAAGAAAATCTTGAATTTTGTGGAGTTTCAGTCTGACTCTACTCCACTGCTAATTAACTTAAATTAGACAAATGAAATATAGTTTGTGCTCAAAATGGATTGAAATTTGAAGCAATAAGAAATAGAAAATGACAGGCATGAGTGACTTTGTCCACACATCTTACAAATATCAAATAAAGATAATGTTTCAAGAGCTTTGTTGTGTCAACTGGATTCGAACAGAGGTGCCATCATTGAAAGGAAAAGTACTTACAAGTTTCTTGGATAGTTAGAACATGTTTTTTTCTAAAAAGTGAAAGCTGGGGATGTTTTTGCATTTCCAAAGAGTTTGCTTCATTTCCTTCATAACATTGGTAAGAGTCCTACGAATTGGGTAACTGCTTTTAACAGTCAAAATCCTGGGGTCACTATTACGCCAATGGTGACATTTGGGGTCACTTTAGTTAAGTTTGTTATCTTTCTTCCTTTAATGTTTCTTGTGTCAAGTTTGCTATCTTTTTTCATTTTATGTTTTTAGTCTTGATGATATCATGGAGTTTGATTTATAATGTTGATTAAAAAAATTATACAATTTTTTATTAGAAACTATTTTGTACTATCTAATGGATTGTAGAAATATCGTATCGTTTAATAAGAAAGGTTTTAATTTTGATTTGATAGATTGAAATGAGAGAAACCTCCTCTATTATTGATTTAATTTGTAATTATTATGAACAATCAATCAATAATATTATAGTATAATAAAAAATAATGAAAATAAAAAATATATTTGTAAAATATGTACTTTTAAGGAAAATTATAAATTAGTAAAAGAATATTCGAAAAGTGGTTTTACCATCAAGCAATTAAAATAATACTAACTAAAAATGTAAAAATCTATTACAATAATACTAACCACAAATAAAAAAATCTATTATAATAATACTAACTACACCACAAAAGGAAACCATTGCCATTATGCACTATTTAAAATAGTGGAACAATCTTACAACTCATGTATTATTATCAATTCATAAATTTTAATAAATCATCATATTTACTATTAAAAACAACTAAGAACAATATAAGGGCAAAAATCACATCAACTAACTTAGACATATCCATTGAGTTTATTCGAAATATTTGAAAAATATGTTAAGAAGATATGCATTCAAGCATTTGAATGTAATGAAACCTAGAGCTTAGCAATTGAATCTAATAAAACTTTGCTTTTAGAAGAATAATCAAACTTTTTGTTTTTATGACAGTGCACTTAATCATTTGTTCATCATTATATGTCTCTCTTTTTACTTGAAGTTTAAATATGTATTTGTTGAAAAGGACCTTTTGTATAATGTGGCCAAACTTAACATCATCTTGTTCTTCATGATTCAAAATGATCAATTCTTTTGCTGTAACACCCATAATTTCTTCTGTCGCTTCTTCAAAAGCAGTAATCCAAGTGAAAGCAGTATGGTTTTGCACTTTGCATTGAAGTATATATCTATAATCACATTTAGGGAAACTTTTATCACATCTTCTACAATACCAATTACCATTTCCATTAGTGTTCACCTTCTTTTTGCATTGCCTACCTCCAATTTTCAAGGGGTAAGTTGTATAACAAAAATTGTCTATCTTTATGAAAGATAAGGTAGCTTTTATCACTATTCAATAAGGTTTATCAGATTTACCAAGTTCCTCATCCTCAATTTGTGTGATACTTTTTAACATTTTATCTTCTATTACAGATGAGATTTCCTTTGTAATAGAATGAGAATTGAGATTCTTCACTTCTATATCAAACCAAAATCTTAATCGTTGTGACTCTGGAAGATCTAGATTTATAGGAAGTTGGGTTGTAATAATTGTTCCCACAAATTTTCTACCAAAATCACTAATTTTTCTAGCCTTTATAGCAAGAATGGGGAATGTTCCTAAATCACACATTTCTTGGAGTTGTTGGCCTTCCTTATTGCAGAAACCACCCCACATTGTTAATTCCACCATACAACCTAACATGTATTTTAGTTGAAAGAATTTAGTTGAAGGGTTCTTTCTTGAGTTTGTGTGGCATTCTTTTTTCATATTGTGTTTGGTGTGTCGATTTACAAAACAACACCAATGATATCAACCATAGAATTGCTTTTCATGTTCTCAATTTCACTTATTGGTGTAAAATGGAATTGTTGTTTTGGTATAAAGTTATCCTCCTCCAAAAACAACTCAACTATCAAATTACTTTCTAATAAAATTTCCCATTAATTCTTTAAATGGTTGAAATTATTTTGTGCAGGTTCGAGTCTCCCTTTTAAGATGATAAACACTTTCCCAATTTCTATGCAATCATAAAATTGTTCTACAACTGCATTAAAACATGTTACTCTTATTTCACCACTATCTAAATCAACCAAGTCAAAACTAAAAACTTTTTCATCTCCTTTTGTGTAACATCACACTATGCAACCTCAAAGGGTAAGAGCGAAAATAGGACAAGATAACCCTTTTTTTTAACATGAAGAATAACCTACACAAAAGCAGTTGTTGATACGATATGTCAACAACATACATGGCCAAGCATGGCCGAATGCACAACCAAGAGGAGAGGACTGATTTAACATCCAAAGAAAATCCAAACAAGAGCAAATAGGATAGCTTCAGAAATTTTTGCACCGGTGCTCTAGAACTTTCTGCGTTGGTACTCCAAAAATTTCTGCTCCAAAAATTTTTGCACTACTTCTCCAGAAATTTTTGCTCTAGAACTTTCTGCGTTGGTGCTCTAGAACTTTTTGCTGTAACATTACAAAACACATACAAAAAGCTCTGATGCGCCAGAAATTTAGCAACAACATAGAGCAACAAATAGAAAGTGGTGTTGCATTGAAACTTTATCAACATCAACACAAAGCAACAAACATAAAGCAGTGTTGCTTCGAAACATTAGTAGTAGCAACACAAAGCAACAAACATATAGCAGTGTTGCTCCAAAACTTTAGCAGACTATTACAAGAAGGAAATACATAGCCAAAGATCTGACTTTTGCATGAAAATTTCTAAAAGAAAATCCATAATGATCATCATAGTACAAGCGAGTCCAATACCAACGATGGGACCTGCAAGCCAAAGATAAAACATCACATTTCTTCTCATTAATTTATATGATTACATTTTCACTCTCAAACGAGTACAATGCATTAAAACCAATGTCACAACATGAAGATGCTGATACAATAACATGTCAGGTACTACTCACGACTACTAAGGTACTAGGTACTAGAGTGCAAAT
>VDFB02378918.1:0-13117 GCA_007258455.2 Sequoia sempervirens | reverse complement strand
CAAACCTTTATTGGGGTGTGCAACCCTCGGACCCCATGGGGGTACCCCCTACACCCCATGCTATAAATATTAACCAATAAGATCAGGCTCCATAACCAACACTATGTGCAATACTTTGGAGAAGGTAACCAAGCAACCAAATAGTTAGCCAATCTTGATATCAATTCTAATGGAGACAAACATACATAGAAAATGTAGAATTTATTTAATCTAGTGTATTTGAGATCTTTTTTTTCTTTGGAAATATCAAAATTATAATAATCCAACTATAATACCTAAAAAATACCACTATTTTTGTTTGCTTGTTATTTTAAGTTTAAGTTTTCGTTTATTTGTATACTCAAGTACTTATATCCATATGGGCTAAGAATTTGTTTAATTTGGGATAAGCATCCAACCATATAGGTTAGGCATATGTCTATATAGGAAATGTATTTATATATCCATCCAAGATAGGCACCTCTCCATAAAGGATAGGTATGTTCTCTAGCCAAAGACTTCAACTCATCGGAACCATCTAGGTCCTGAGTCACTCTCTAAAGACTAGGATCCCCTATTGGAAGTGCACCAAAGTTGTCATTTTTAGGAGTATAATATATAAAAATAAAGACTTGAAAATCACCTCAAAATTTGGCCTAAAGTCTCGAGGAATCAAGCAATCCATCCAATATTCTTCCAAGCACACAAAATCTATTTTATCTTGATATTTATCTTAGAAATTTTACCCTTAATTGAGTGGTTTTCTTGAATAATTAATCTAATATTATCATTTAATTTGCTATAATATTTCTTGCATACTCCCCAAACCTCATACCCAAACACTTGCATGTCAAGAACCTCCTTTGTTTACCAAACTACCTACATACAACATTTCCAAATGGGATCAATGTGTAATATATATGTAGTTCTATTTTTTAATCTATGTTTGATTTGAATTGTTTATATGGGTATTTATCCCTTTCTAAGGTTTTATTTCTCAAATTGTTCCTCTAAAACTACTACCCATAAAGGGGAACATTCAAAAGTATTTGGTTATCATGACCAATAACAGTTTACCTAAATTCATCTAATACCTAGTCTTATTCAAATTTAATTGATCTCCTTAAATAATATATTGATAGTTCTATTCTCATAATTTATAAGATGATGATTTCATTTGCCCTTTTAAAACTCAAAATATTAAATTCAATCCCTTTTAAAATTATATAAAGATATTATGAAAATACATGATGGTTTTCTTAATTTAATATGAGACCCATCCTTCATCGACTGCTTATTATACCACTTTATGTTAATTTTATGATCATTAAGTTGATAAATTTATGGATAGTTATGTTATGAACATTCTTATTGTTAAAATTGTGAAACACACACAAATAAGGATCAAACAACAAATAAGAACACCTTCCATACACAAGAGTTGCAAACAATGATTTGTTATTTCATCAAAAAGAAAAACTTACAAAATTGAATAATACAAATAAGGAGAATGTTTATAAGAGGAAATCCTATATGAGAAATGGATTAGATCATGGCAAGTGTTGACATCCTATGTCATGAGACATAATTATCTAATAATAGTTCAATCCAATAAAATAAAATAAAAACACCCCTAAGTTCAAATTAAGTGCATAAAGCACAAAATTAGCCTAATAATTAATTAATTAATTAATTAGCTAATAAATTAAATATTAATTAAAATTACCATTTATAAAAAATATGGCAAGAGCAGAACAAAAAAAGAAAAATTATTCAGAAGTCACGAACGACTGCAAAAGGAAGCCTGATGAATTTTCTTCGGGATCGGTCCGCCAAGATGGCATGGAGGAGAGAAAAATTGAAATCGATCTCACTGAAGAGGCAAGGAATGATGTGGCCATGCTTGGGGAGCTTGCGATTATCTTCCAGGTCATTGGCCCTTGCTTTGATTAGAAGTCTATCAACTCTTGGGTGGCGGAAAACTGGAGGAAGGCGGCGATTGTGAAATTCATGCCCAAAGGCTTTTTTATCACCATTTTCACCTCCAAAAGTGGTCGAGAGGAAGTTGCATGGGGAGGGATGTGGAAAATGAATGATTAGCCAATATATATGCAGATGTGGAGGCCCAAATTTGACCCTGTAAATACTGACCCTTATGAGAAGCATGTATGGATTTGAATATATAATTTACCTTTGGAATTTTGGGTAGAAGAGTGCATAGAGAAAATCAGGAGAACACTCGACACATTCATGCATATAGATAACAACATCATAGAAGGTGACTCTTATCTGTATGTAATATTACAGCTTGTGGCAATTTCTAAAATCCTGAAGGAACTATACTTGATCGATGGAGATTGAATGAGGGTGGTGATGGTGGAAGTGGAGGAAGACAGATCCTTTTGTCTTTGTTGTGGTAGTCGGAAACATATGGAAAGCGCCTATTGCAGATTTCCAAAAGTGAAGAAGGTCTGGAAGCCAAAGACACGAGAATTGGAAACTCTTTCCCTGACTGTTGTTGGTTGCAGTTCATACATAATTAATACAAACTCATCGGACTGTCAATTGTCGACCAACTCTCTCCACACCACGATGACAAAATAAGATATTCGAGGGGTGGTAGATGCGCCTGTTGCTTCGGTGTTGGCTCCCCTGTGTCTGTCCCATTCAACAACGGATGTGGTTGGCTTCACCGCTCTAGTGGTTGAGGTTAATAAATTCTTGCGGGATTTGGATTTGATCGCACAGGATGATTCTAAGGCAACAGGTCTGTTGGGTGAAAATTATGTAATCAACTTTTCAATAGATTACACAACTACGACTTCAGCCATAGCTATGTGAGATATGAATCTCTCCTCTCAGAAAAGGGGAGGTGCCCTTCTTACTGCAGATGAAAGCGATGTTAAAACAAATAAAGTAATTACACAATGTACACAATACTTACAAAGTAGGGGGGTGTGTTACATTCATCCTTCTCTCTTTTTTCAGAGAAGATGTTTACAATACTTCACTGTTGGAAGTTCTCAATTCTTAATAACTTTAAACGATCAACTAACAGTAATACCAATACCTCTATCTTGTCAAATCAAAGCATAGAGATACCAGAATTAATTAACAATAAACAAGTAAAGTAAAAAGGAAAGCTCACGAAGGCACAAAGCCGTTTCGTAGCTTTATCAATGGTGGATTTGTGATAGATGTGTCATTTGTCGCATTAGAAGCACAAAGTCTTCTTAGATGCAGCAATTCCTCGAATAACATGAACAATAACAAGTGCAAAGTCTTGTAGATCATCCAACCAAAATATCCAAAGAGCATGAATAATTACAAGCACAAAGTCTTGTAGATCATCCAACCATAGTTAACCAAAACACAAATGTAAATCTAAGTAAAAGATGTAACACAAAGTTTACATGAATTGCTTAGAGTCTTTCAGATATCACTTACTAATTACCACCAAAAGAGATCAATTCACAAGATTATCGAATCCAACACAAAGTCTGGTTTGCAATCTTCTTCTTTATTGATCTGATTTTGTTCGCAAAGTATGAACACAAAGTTTCACAATTTGTTTCAAAAAGGGCAGCACTTCGTTGCAAAATACTAAAAGATAACTATTATAATAGAAATCCCTCATATTTATAAAAGAGAGGGAAGAGTAAATCTAGGAAAGTTAGGTGAGCTAATTTAGGAAAATATCACCTACCTTTGACTAAAGTCAAAATGTAATTTGTTTTCATGAAACTACATCTCAAATATTAGTGTAATTACAATTTGCAAAATGACATTTAAGATGCCAAAAACTATTTACAAGATGCACAAAGGGACGCATCAGAAATTCTAACATTGGAGATCAGGAATCTTCATGGTCTCCTGCATGAATGTGTCATCTGGAAGAACCAAGATCAAAGGACATCACCTTCGGGATCACTTGACGAGATCTGGAGAGAAACTGCAAGGATGGTGAATCAATAGGCGTTAGTAGAAAAAGTGGCATTGGGAAGCGTGAAGTGAGAAACGACGTTGAGCAAGCGTGAAGCGAGCGACAAGGCAAAAAAAACTATGCAAGAGCAGAGAAACGGGGTTCGAAGCAAAAAATAGAGTGATTTGGAGATGTCAAAGACAAAAACTGCCAAAAGTGTAAGGGCACTGAAAATCAACGCCCTTGCACTTAGAGAGATTATCGCAAGTGTAAGGGTACTGAAAATCAACACTCTTACACTTAGCATGTAAAATGTGAAAAGTGCACAGGAGACAAAAATCAGCGCCCTATACAAATTTGACTAAGTATAGATAAAAAGTGCACAAGTGCTAAAAATCAAAGCTTGTGCAAGTTTCCAGCTTGATAGAGAATGAGTGAAAGGTGAAATGAAGTGAAGGAATGAGCTAAAATTCAATTAAAATAACTTAAAAGTGATTTGGGAGTGTCATAAATGAACAAAAGTTGTGTAGCTAATTAAGGCATAAAAAGTGGCACAAAACTAGAAAAAGTGCAAAGGTGCTAAAAATAATGCCATAGTAAAAAATTGGCTAAGTTTGGCAACAATGTGTAAGAGCGCACTTTTTTAACGCTTTTGCACATTTTTGAAAAATCACTTTTATGCAAGGGCGCTGATTTTTGGTGCCCCTGCACTTTCAACACTTAGCCAAAAATTGGTTGTGAGTAGGAGCACACCTTCTGGGTGCAACTGCATATTTCACAATTCAACTAAGTATGAACAGTGAGACTTCGCGAAGGAGCTCGTTTCGAAGGTCTTCGCGAGGCGAACATAGGGGGATTCTCAAACTAACTGTTTGATGCTTTGGAACGCATTTCAAGGTGGATTTAACTTCACGAACCTAGGAAACAGATAAGTTTAAAAGGGGGTTTATCCGTGGAACAAGCACTACTAGATTCCGTGATAACAAGGTCTGGAGGTGATTGGAGTTGTGAAGATGCCCCATGATGACTTGCTCGAAGATGGCATGGCTAAGAAATCCTTTGAAGAAGATGAATTTCAAGGTGATGAATTAGATCTGTTAGATCACATGAACTTGTATCAAACTGCTACCATGGTGAGGCCTAGAGTGAAGAAGGGGAAAGGTAGGAAGATTCTCAAGCAGAAAAGGGAGGAGGAAGCCGAAGAGAAAGGCCTGGTGAGTATCAATTTTTTTTTATTTCCAAAGGATCCAAGGTCTCCCTTGGGGGACAATGAAATGCCTAATGTGGAATGTTAGGGGCTTAAAATCCCTTGACAAACGACGCTTGGTAAAGTACCATTTAGAGAAAATGTTTGCGGATATAGTCTGTTTGCAAGAAATGAAATTCGGTGTTGTGGAAGGCAATACATTCATTAAATATTGTAGGAAGTGGGATGGTTTTTTCTTTGATGTTTTTGGTGCGTCTGGGGGTCTAGGGATCTTATGGGCCTTGATGGTGTTGGAGTGTAAACTTTTGGATACAAGCTCATTTTGGATGCTATGGGAGGTGAGAAACAGATAGACAAATGTATCTTTTCCAGTTTTCAACATTTATGGGCCTGTGAAGACAAAGGACAAATTGAAGGTGTGGAACTGCATTAAAGCAAAGGAAACCAATATAGATGGAAAGATGATAGTGCTGGGTGGTGACTTTAATGTCATCCTGGACATAAAAGATAAAAGCAGAGGTATCCGCGAGAATCTAGCGGCGCTTCGTTCCACGGATAACCCCCCTACGAAACTTGTCCGTTTCCTAGGATTTGTGAAGTTCAAGTACGCATAACGGAGTGATTTTCAAGCCACCTCGAAATGCGTTCCCAAGTCTCGAATAGTCAATTCGAGCATTCCCCCTTGTTCACCTCGCAAAGACCTTCGAAACGAGATCTTTCGCGACGTTTCACTGTTCATACTTTGCAGATTGCGAAAAATGCAGTGACACTGAAAAAGTGCGCTCCTGCCTTGAAGCAAATTTGGCTAAGTCTGAAAAGTGCAGTGGCGCTAAAATTTAGCGCCCCTGCATGAAAGTGAATTTTCTAAAAAATGTAATAGCTCTAAATTTTAGCGCCATTACACTTTTTTCTGACACTTAAACTTTTTCTGGCC
The DNA here is from genome assembly GCA_007258455.2 of Sequoia sempervirens. NCBI lineage: Eukaryota > Viridiplantae > Streptophyta > Pinopsida > Cupressales > Cupressaceae > Sequoia > Sequoia sempervirens. The sequence goes on along the minus strand of VDFB02378918.1, from coordinate 7,075 downwards.
CTGGCGCGTTTCTTTCATCTTTTTCTCGGGTGATTTTTTCGGGTCAATCGCGGCCACTTTTCGTGCCTAAATTTATTGCCTCGACTCTGGAGTTAGGGTTTTTGATTTTCCTTTTCACTTTAAAAGTGTCTTTGTTCGCCCATTTTCATTGTTTATATTATCTTGTTCTTCCTTTCCTTTGTCACGAAGTTCTTCTCAAGCCGCAATCACGTGTTTTGGAAATTCAAAGTTCTTCTCCAGCGTTTTTCGCGTTTCATCTTTGTAAGTTGTTACCCTTGCTTTCTCTTTATTCTCCAATTTCAATGGCAACTCCATGCAGACAAACTTTTCCAACTCAGAGTGCCATTTCCATTCATCCCTACATTTGTTTTACCAAAAATGTGCTCAAGATGCTGAAGCGCCAAAATTTAGCACTCACATGAAAAATGCTTAATAAATTTAATCTCTTTAGGGGAAGTGGCAAGGGCTGCACCTATTTCGCATCAAAGACTAAAATCTTCAAAATGTGGCGCCGAATTTTAGCCCCTTACACTTTTCACACCTTTTCTAGATTCTAGTTATTTTTGCAATGGAGTCAATTTTTAGCACCTTTGCACTTTTCTTCCGTGACTTAGTCATTTTTGCAATGGAGTCAATTTTAGCACCTTTGCACTTTTCTTCCGTGACTACTATTTGTGCAGCGATGGTGCAGAATTTGACCTTTACACTTTTGGCAGTTTTTATCTTAGTCTCTTCAAACTCGATCTATTTCCATTTCGGACCTCGTTTCTTCACTCTTGTATCGTTTTCTGTGCCTAGTTGCTCATTTCATGCTTGCTCAACATCGTTTCTCACTTCACGCTTCCTAATGCTACTTTTTCTCCTAACGCCTGTTGATTCACCATCCTTGCAGTTTCTCTCCAGATCTCGTCAAGTGATCCCGAAGGTGATGTCCTTTGATCTTGGTTCTTCCAAATAAAAAGTTCATGCAGGAGACCAGGAAGAAGTATGAAGACTCTGCGCCCAAGCAAAGAAACATGAAGAAGCTTCCTGTTCTCCAGTGTTAGACATTTCCGGTGCATCCCATTATGCATCTTGTAAATATTTCTCGACATTTTTGAATGTCATTTTGTAAATTGTAATTACACCAAGTCCAAAGATGTAATATTTTCAAAACAAATTACACTTTGACTTTGGTCAAAGTTAGGTGAGATTTCCTAAAATCGCTCACCTAACTCTCCCTGATTTTCTCAATCTCTTTCCTTCTTTTGCTCATCCCCCTTTCTATATAATGTGAGGGATTTTCATTGTAATTTATCTTTTAGCCTTTTGCAACGAAGTGCTGCCCTTTTGTAAGCAAATTTGTGAAACTTTGCGTTCATGCTTTGTGAATGAGATTCAATCAATAAAGAAAAGGATTGCAAGCCAAACTTTGCATTGGATTCGATACTTTTGTAAGTTGATCTGATTTGGTAGTGATTAGTTCGAGGAATCTGAAAGACTCTAAGTAGTTGATGTAAACTTTGTGTTACATTCGTTATTTAGATTGCATTGTATTTCTTTTATCATTGGTTGAATGATCTATAAGACTTTGCGCTTATAATCATTCATGCTCTTGCATGTTCTTGTTGGATAATCTATAAGACTTTGTGCTTATAATTATTCATACTCTAGGATACTTTGTCGAAGGATCTACAAGACTTTGTGCTTGTAATCGTTTGTGCCATTAACACTTTTGTTGGATGATCTACAAGACTTTGTGCTTGTAATCGTTCATGCTGTTTGAAGAATTGTTGCGTCTAAGAAGACTTTGTGCTTCTAACGTAGCAAACCAGACGCTTATACGTGATCCAACATTGATAAAGCCACGAACCACTTTGTGCCTTCGCGGAGCTTTCCCTTTTAATTTTATTTTGTTTGTTTGTTAATTACTGGTATCTCTCACGCTTCGCTTTGACGAAATAGAGATATTGAATTATCGCTAGTTGTTCGCTTCAAGTTATCAAGAATTCGAACTTCCAACACGCGGAAGCATTGTGTGCCATCTTCTCTCAAAAGAGAGAAGGGATGAATGTAACACACCCCCAATTCACAGAATTTCAGGTACATTCTGTAATTACTTGTGTGATTTACTATTGTTTCTCTTAGCAAGAAGAAGGGCTACTTCCCCTTTCCGAGGAGAGATCTACATCTCACATAGTCAGTGGGTCAAGTCCAAGTTGTGTAACTCGCTCAAAGTTGATTACATAATTTTCAATTCCAACACGCAGGTATCAACAAAGAGACAAAAGCTATGTGGGACTTCAGAGATTTCATGAGCACTATGGCTGTTGTTGATTGTATCCCAAAGGATGGACAATTTACATGGATAAACCGAAGATTGGGATTCACGAACATTTTGGAGTTCCTAGATAGATTCCTAATTGGAGAAGGTTGGCTCAGTTAGGATTATATATTCGACTCTCATATTCTTCCTGTATCGGTGTCTGATCATTATCATGTTCTATTAGATCCGAATCTGAGTGAAAAGCTTGTCAAAGGATACTTTAAATTTGAATCTATGTGGTGGAGAAGCCTTGATTTGGCAAAAAATATCAAAAGTTGGTGGGTGAAGGATATAAGGATTGAAGGCATAGTTAGCTACCGATTCTCAAAAAGATTGGAAAATTTGAAAAGCAAGTTACAGTGGCGGAATAAGACGATCTTTGGTGACATCTTCAAAGAAAAAAAGCAAGTGGAAAATGATCTGGAGGTTCTAAATAAATACATCATCACTAATGGGATGTCAGAGATTGAATTTCAAATTGAAAAAGGACTTAAAGGAAAGACATACTGAACTTCTTGCTAGAGAAGAGATATATTGGTGTGATAAGGCAAGGGAGATGTGGCTACAAGCGGGTGACTCCAACACCAAATTCTTCCACAATTCGGCCAGGGCCAGAAGGAGCAGGAATATGATTGAAAAAATAGTGTGTGGCAATGGGACCACGACCTTTTACAAAGAGGACATCGAAAATGAAGCAATAACATTCTTTTGTGGCCTGCTTGGTGGTGGCATGACTACAAATTAATGTCAAGGGCACTATGGAGCTTCTATCATTTATTCCATAGTGTATTGGGGCAGCAAAAAATGAAATGTTATTCTCTCCGTTCACTTTGGAGGAGGTCAAAGCAGGTGTTTTTGGGCTTAATTACCCCGACAAGGCTCCAAGGCCGGACAACTTCACCGTCAAATTTTTCCAGAACTGTTGGCATTTCATGAGCAAGGACATACATGCGCTATTGGAGGATTTCCACTTAAAACAAAAATTTGTCAAATACATTAACAATATGGTTATTGCCCTAATCCCCAAGAGACTGGATTGCTAGACTTTTGCAGACTTCAGGCCAATAGCACTATGCAATACGATTTATAAAATATTGGTGAAAGTTTTGAAAAATAGATTAAAAAAGATCATGGGATTGGTTATCTCTGAGGAGCAAAATGGATTCACACTTGGCAAAGAAATAATTGACAACATAATCACTTTGGTGGAAACTATTCACTCCATCACATCTGAGCATATGAAAAGCATGATGATCAAGCTCGATGTCAGTAAAGCCTATGACAGAGTTTGATGGGACTTCCTGATGGATGTGATGTCCAGGTTTGGTTTTTATGCCCACTATCTTGAAATGATATAGTTTTTCATTTCCTCTCCGTGCTTTTCAATATTGGTGAATGGTTCAACGTGTGGGTTTTTCAAAGCTACTAACAGTCTTCATCAAGGGGACCCATTGTCGCCCTTCTTGTTTGTAATAATGGCTAAGGCTATGAGCCGACACTTTAAGAGGTTAAGGGATGACAAAATCTGGAAATGAATAACAATGGTAGAAGACCTTGATCCTATTACTCATTCCCAGTTCGTCGATGACACAATGCTTTTCAGTGAGGCAACAGTTAAAGAAGTAGAGGTAATAAACAATGCCCTAGTTGTATACATGACAGTGTTAGGCCAAATTCTAAATAGAGACAAATCATAAATAATCTTCTTCAACACAAAAGGTGTCATGAAGTGGAAGATAACGAGCATCCTAGGATTTTCTATTGGCTCTCTTCCTTCTAAGCACTTAGGTGCACCTCTTTTTCAGGGAGCCTGTAGAACAGATCATTGGGTTGAGACAATTGAAAAATGTAGATCCAAGGTGGAATGTGGAAAGGCAAGTGGCTCTCCTTGGCCGGCCACACTATTATGATAAAGTATGTACTCTCGATGGTTCCTATTTAAGTTATGTCCTATTTTGGAATGACGAACAATGCCATAGGCGACATAGAGGGATTCATGAAGTAGTTTCTATGGGAAGGGGATAAAGATGGTAAACGCATTACACTAATTAGTTGGAATATTTCCTACCAGAGTAAACAAGAGGGAGGAGCCGGCCTAAGAAAGATGGAGCTTCAAAATTGTGCTTTAGGAGCAAAAATTTGTTGGAAAGTTTACCAAAACCCCAACAGGTAATGGTGCAAATTGGTAAGGAAAAAGTATTTAGACAACGATATGCCTAAGCACATATTCACAATGGAAAACTCTAGCAGTGGCTCACCTGTGTGGAAATTCTTGTGGAGTTGTAGGGAGATTATTAATAATCACATCTTCTAGAGGCTAGAGAATGGGCTTAAGGTGGACTTCTAGAAGGATTCATGGAACGGGTTCTCAGCTCTCTTAGACACTTTCCAAGATAGATCCTGGATGGATAAAGTAACAAGTGCTAAAGGAAGCTAGGTGATACAATACGCTCGCAAAACCAATGTTGGTTGGTACTCAATGAGTGATTGGATAAATGATGAAGACTTTGGAATCTCTAATGAAGATAAAGAGTCCTTATTGACTTTACTATCTCCTCATCGTGTGTGGTTGTCTGGGGATGAGGATGAAGTCATTTGGACAGGTGCTAAGTTTGGGATGTACTATGTTCGGTTAGGATATCAACTGTTGTGCACTCGTCAGAATGATATTGAATGGTCGGCAAGACTGTGCTAAATCCATGTAAATAGGTATATGGATTTCAAGCCTTAAAAATAGGGATATGGAATATCTTTAAAATCTTTATAGATTTGGGCTTCATGTTTCAAATATCTTTTATAAACCTTTTACAATCTTAAAGCCCTTTTAAAATATTTATGCATTTTGTTTTAAAGGGTTTGGCTCATATATTTTGGGCTTAATTTCTAATTTAAATAAGATAAATACCCTCAACTGCTTATGCCATGTCACCTTGTCTTGCCATGTTAGCAACAATGTTGACTGTACCTGTTGATTGTATATGCTGACTGTACAGGTCAACCTACCCTTTTGGAAACTTTGACCAACTCTATCTAGCTCATACAGGCTATGTTTGACGCGATTCAAAAGGTGTCAGAACCGTATTGACGATCCCTTCAATTTGAGACTACTTTTTCCTGATTTGGAGATGATCTATTTTTTAGCCTTGCATTAGCACCTAATTTGCCTATTTGACCAAACATTTGACTGGGCATAAGTTCTATGTATGGACTCCTTTTGAGCCCATTCAATTTGTGTCAGGATTGTGTCAGTGAGTTCTTTCCGATGATGCTAATTCGATTGAATTTTGAGACTATGAATTTTTTGGTCTTCTAGATCCTCCTAGATCATTCCTACCAATTGAGAAGCTTTTGGACCTTCAAAAGTTTTTTTTTACATAGAATTTAAGTGAGGGAATTGTTGCCTCACTTTCCTAGTATCATTTGTCCACCTTGCTGAAATTTTGAACATTTGACCCATCACAAACAAGATGAAAAATAAGATAACATTGTTGATACAATCAATTGTATTCTCATCAATATTCACTGTCACATCCATCATCCACATAGAACTAACTAGTAGAAGAACAAGAAACAATACTAAATAAACTGATGTGAAGGAAAATGAATCAACTTGTTGAGTCTCCTAAACAAGAACATTGTTAGAAAATGAATCATTCAAACCCTCTTTTACTACCTTTGGTTGAAGGCTTAACTGTGCTTGCAACTAATCCTCACACTATGTTGTCTGTGACATCCTATCATCTTCATGCTTAGTATCACTAGTTGTGGATGATGATGATGATGTGGACCAACCAGAGGATGACACATGTCCTTATGTATAGATCAAAGTGGTATCAAGGCAGTTTAACAGGAAAAATTGCAAGTGGTGAATGTTAACCAGGTTGAAATTGAATCAAGGAGAAGGTACACTTACATAGTTCAATCCTAAGATAAAAAAATGAAGGTTTGTTCCATGATAAAAAAAATGGCAGTTGAACAAAGTCCTACGGAACTTCATGAGAAAGCTTTCCAGAAAGAATTTATCAAAATGAAGGCTATGGTGGAAGTTCTTTTCCAAGAGAGACAAGAGGGACAAAAGAAAAAGGAACTAAAGAACAAAAAGAAGAATGAAGGTGAATCCACTTCAAAAGATGATAAAGGTAAAGGAGTAGGAGGTGTTAGTGACCCTTCTGAACCTCCATCCCCATATTCTTCTTCATCCTCTTCATATTCTTTGTCTACTTCTTCTTCAAAGAAGAAACAACCTGTACAGTCTGAAGCTAATACACCTTTGTTAAAGCTTGATGTTAAATTTGAATGGCCAACTTATAATGGAGAACTAGATGCAGAAAAAAATGATAATTGGATAAAACAAATTGAAGTTTATTGTAGAATTCAGAAGTTTACTAAGAATTTTCAAAAAATCCAAATAGCCACTCTTTACCTATGAGACACAACCTTAATTTGGTGGGAGAGCAGAACTCATGAAGATCTAAGCCGATATGGTAAAATTATTTCTTCTTGGTTTGAGTTTATAACTGCATTAAAGAAACAATTCTATCCATTAGGTCATATGCAGAAAACAGTAATGAATTAGCAATCATTAAAGCAAGAGAAATGACAAAGTGTACAGGATTATACACAGGAGTTTAGGAAAAGAGCTTTAATTTTTGTTATTCCATTATATACACAAGAAAATTTGTTAAAGTATATAGATGGATTACATGAAAATTTGAGGCATACAATACTTATGTTTAATCCAAATAACCTTGATGATGTTAGTGTGCAAGC